>JAPYZI010000043.1:0-137214 GCA_030523105.1 Ophioninae sp. A BG-2022a
AAAAAAAATGTTCGACTACCCCGGCCACTTTTCCGGAATCTCAAAAATCATGAAATTTGAAGGTCGTAGAGTGAGCTTCTTATATACTATAGAGATTCAGTGGGTGTGTTTGGATAAAGTTTTTCCTTAACTTAAATAATGGCGTTAGACTCATATTGATATCTCGTATAGTTTTCCCGGAAAGTATATACCACTTATATGTATCCGAGTATCGGTTGACACACGTACATGTACGTGTGTGTTTTCGTTGCGACGAAACTACGCGCGTCTTTTCTCCACGCTGTGCTCGTAACGAATCCACACGTACATAAACACACGCGGCCACGCTCAGCGCTCGGCAATTGTCCTGCCACGATTCTTTTTTTTCGTTATAGTGTTTAAATTGCAGAAAAGAATATGATTTCTTTCGTTTTTTTTTTTAAGGGATAATTACCGTAATACTGTTAATGACTAGTGACAAAAAAAATGTAAAGAAAAACGTCGGACAAGATTACACGATCATTATCGTAGGGTCGGGTCTTTACCAGCCAACCGAAAATACTACAATGACCATCTTGATCGTGCGAGGTCGTCCAATCCCATGCTCGTCAACGCACGTGATAAACTTCGTCCGGTGATAACAGGAGGGTGATAGTATAGCATCTTCTTCTTCTGCTTCGCCTCATTCAATTCTCCCGCGCTTGGAGCTCGTGAACAAAATGTAGGAGGGCGCCATTTGCACGAAATCCTTCGTTGCTAAATGGCGAGCAACGAACGATTTTTTTATTTTTTTTTTAAGAGCAACGAATAAATGAAAAAAAAGCAAACGGTCGACGAAGTTGGAGCGACCCTTGAAGGGTCGCACCAATCCTCCTTCATCGTACGCTCGCTCTTTACGTTCTTGTTTTTTTTTTTTTTTCCTTTTTTTCGTCCTTCACGGAAACGACCTCGGAGAACAATGGCGAAGAGGCATTATTTGCTCTTCGCTGAATTTTAACGCTACAGTGCGAAAATATAATCGTACGTCTTCAAAGGCAAGAATGAACAAGGAAAGAAAATAAATCAAGAAAAAAAGAATAAAAAAAATAAATAAAAATGAGGAAAACACAAGACGAACCAGCTAAGGAAAATCATCTTGCGTTATCTTCTCTCATAATGTCATCTCGTTCAGAAATTTCTGCAGTTAAATGCAGCATCACCCGATCCTGAGAATCGTCGTTCATTAAAGGGTGAATCTTGCGGCCCGAAGAAAGAAGGAATAAGAGACGAGACTTTCAGAGGATATTAAAAAATTTTACGAAGGCCTGCTTCTTTTTTCTGAGTTTATATTATATTCCGTCCGTTATTATTAATATCCACGTGCGTGTACGTGTACAGGCTTGGCCAAAATTAGGCAGCCTGTAATTTATTTATCCAGCGGAAAAATTAAAGCAGGTTTTTTTAGGCGCTCAAAAATTTCTATATTTAATGATTTTTCAAAATGAAATTCCGAATAAAGATTTTGAAAAAAAAAAATATCACAAATTTTACGTACTTTTAACATAGAAAAACACAATTCGAATACAACGCCTCGATTGATAGATGGGTTTCCCAGAGTCGACAAAATTTTACCATTACCGGAAACCTCCAATACGTGGTAGAACGTATTGAAAGTTTCTCTATTCATGCTTATAGGCAGGCGCCATAAAAAGGATTGAACAGGAGAGTCTCGAAAAGTAAAATATTTGACGGAAATCAATTCGAAATTACAGGGAACTAAAACGTCTATGCTAGCAATAGAAAACATTTGAGTTTGAAACGGCTATGTTATCCATTCATCCTGGATGTGGTACAGATGGAATCGAATGGTTGATAGAGACAACTTTTCCACCATCGTTTTCTCTCCCTTTTTCCTCCCTCTTTTCATCTTCGCTTTTCCATCCCCTTCGTACGTTCTTCCTCTCCCCTGCGCCATCTTCCATCGCTCCCTTTCGTTTGAGACTTTGTCTCGGGTCTTGTATACGTGACACACGGTATTGCGGTATCGACTTCGGAATTGAGGTTTACGTGGGGGAGTAAAGAATAAAAAAAGAAAATAAAGTATGCAGAATTGCTCTCGTGAGTTTCACATGGTATATATAAAAACTGTAAATCGATAAATGTACGAAAGGTGTAGGTTAGTCTCGATATACAATGGACATTAGTTTTATTTGAGAGCGCCGAGATAATGAGATATAAGAAGGGTTGGGGGTAGATGTCATTGTGAATTTCATTTTTTCCTCGTATAATTCATGGTGAAAACAATCTTTTCCCCATATAACCCATGGTGAAAACCATTCTTTCCCCATATAATCCATGGTGAAAATCATTCTTTCCCCATATAACCCATGGTGTAAAACCATTTTTTTCCCCATATTCTGTATCTTTATACGAATATTGTAAATGTTGGAAGCTTTGCCGCGCCATCTCGTTCCACTCTTAAGGTACGATATTTATCGTACGACGCCATCAACGAGTTACGGGACGTTTAACACCCCTTAGATGTTTTCGCTTCCGCGGATACTCAGGTTCCTCTTTCCAGACCTCATTTCGAACATTATTACGTGAACGTTTTGAAGATTTGTATTTCGTTAATACGCGAATATTAATAATAATACCACCCGGGAAAAAAAACATTACGAAACTTTTAACTTTACGTGGCACTAAAAATTTAGAAATGAAAAAAAATATATATATTTATCAAAAACTTCTAGGGGGAGGATTTGATGATACTTTGATTATCTTTTAGACGTCCTTGATTTCGGATAATTTCTAGCTGAGGTACAATGAACACTGCAAATCGTATTTTTTTTTTCAAAGGCGTTTTTGGAAAAGCTTTGTCACCGATTTGTTTGTGAATATTTTCGCGTCGACATTTTACGGGATATTCTTGAACTGACACTTAACAATATACAAAAGGTTGAAATTAATTGACACTCACCACATAGATAAAAAAAAAATTTAGATGAACTAAAAAAATGAAATTTCATTGATCCATACGTATTGTTTCATTGGAACGATAACTCAGAATTATCGTATTAGCTGTAAATCTCTTCCTAGCTCGTTAGAAGTTCTTCATTTTAACCCCTCACCTGCGAAAGACTCAGATGAGGATTTTCCGAAACGCAGTCTCCGTTCCATCGTTCACACGAATAATCCCTGGAAGAGTCGTTGAAAGAGAGGCAAGAATTTTCTTCTCGAACGGTAGATGTGTGCCTGGACCACCCCAGGAGCCGAACGATCTTTTCTACCGGATGCAGTGATGCGCGTGCGGATATCAGCGTGGCCCGGAGGAGCAGGAGGTTGGGAATTTATGTCCGACCGTTTCGAATCTCCAGTCACAAAGCTTTGTCGAGCGGACTCGATGTGAGATTCCGGTTGTATGCACGTGACCACGAAACCCAGGGTTGCTCCGCTCTTATCAATTGCACGTTCGTAGGATGTGGGTGTGTGGGTTGGGCCGATACGCGGGAGAAAGTGAGCTCAGCCCTTGCGATGGAGACATCGGGGTGACTTACTGCCCTACAGTCGAACGATTCAGCCCTTCTCGAGGTTGTGTAGAGACTATAAGACTCCCTACGAAGGGATTTATACAGTGATATTTCTTATTATACCGTTTTGTGATTTATATTTTGTTATATTATTTTATATTATATCGTATTATATAGAGAAATTCGGCCCTACAAGTCTAGGGATGTTCGCATCAAAGATTTTTTAAAATTACGTTTAATCGTCTCTTGGTGAGGGTCCGGGTATGATCGCCATAACGGACGGTGGGAGATAGCTAGTACTTTTTTCATTTTTCATTGTACTTGTGATCTTTCGATATCTGGGGTTTTTCACGGGCCCAATTACTTCCCCACAATTTTGTCCAGAGCCGCGTTTGGATTCCAACGGATATGTTGCAATCCAAACGGAATCCAAACTCTGTAGGAATATCGTGCTTTTAAAACCAGGCCCTTCAGTGGATATATATTAGGGAATCCTACTGGATTCCCTAATCCGGTAGGATTTCCTACTCCATTACGATTAGGATTAAATATCCAATCATAATTGTTTGAAAAATAACGCCAATCTTATTGAGCGTCATATTATAATGGATAAAAAATGTAAAAACGTTTAACCGTTTGGTAATCGAGATATTAAATGGTAAAAATTGCAACTATGACGCGAGGTCCTATAGGAAGTTATGAAAAAATACGATTTTTTACATCAGATATCACGATTCATCTAAACTGTCAAACTTTCTCAAATTTTAGCCATAGTTGAGTATGATCTTTAAGAAAGTTCCAACAAATTATAAATTAACGTTTAAATTCGTATAAAGCAAGAACATCTCTAAGCTTTCGGGCTGATGATTCACATCAAGAAATATTGCCACCGGTGTTGCGTGTACGATATTTTAGGGTGAAGTGCTTTTTTTTCAGTGCTGAAGGGCTTTTTTTGATTCGGGAGGAAATAGACGAAAAGCTACGCTGGTGCCGGAATGGCGAGAGAAAGAGAAAGTGGGTAGAGAGAGAAAGAGAGCGAGCGATGACATTTTGATTCATTAGGCGATTGCGAATTGAACCGAATGAATAGCGGCGTGAGTTGGATCGGGGATTGGCGCGCCGCTTTTTCCCTCTTTTTTTTTTCATCCAAGCCCGAAGTGGATACGTCGAAAAAAAAAGCAAAACAAAAGGAAACGTCCTGGCGCGCCCCCCCGCGGCTCTTCGAAATCCAACGCAGCGTCGAGCTTAACACGCTTGTTCCTCTTTTCTGCTTTTCCTTACCCTTCGAGTACTTTCCACCCCCCTCCCCTCCCGTGCGCCTTTCGAAACGGGTGACGGAATATTTATGGGCTTGGGCGATGCAGGTCCCACTTTTATTTAGTACGTATTCGACGTCTCTGGATGAGTTGGGAAGGGATGGCAGGAGAGGTGATCGTGTGGAACACGAAGCGGGGTTGATTTCGATGAGAAGGAGAGAGAGAGAGAGCACGAACGGGAGTGAAAAAAGGATCGTAAGGTGAGTCGGTTGAGACCCAAAACATCCCTTACTCTCGTCTCGGTTTTCGACTTTCTCCATTTCCCAATCCAGCTCCGACCCCCTCGCACGACCGCTTCCATACTTGTTGTTTCGTACTTTGATAATATATCGTGTAAATGGTGGCGCGTTTCGAACCTTCGACAATATTGGCTCGTGGAAATTGCGTAATGTGACAGAATAATCAATCCTCTTGGACACATGGTAGATGTTCGATTTAACAGTGGTAAAATAAACAATTTTTCTTTTTTTATGTAAATAAAAGCATTTGACTGTTCGTCAATTGCAAAAGCATTTGACTGTTCGTCAATAAACGTTCCAGGGATTAAAAGTTACGAGTTGAAATTCCTGCTGAAAGAAATTAAGCTGCAGAAGTGTTACGAAGAGAAAAGACCTGTTAACGTTGACGCATGTTCGCTGTCTCTCTCTTCTAACATTTATACACGCTTATTTTTTGCAGCCGGAATTTAATTAAAAATTAATTTTTCGAACTCTGATTTTCAGGTCGCCATAGTTTTGCACAATCCTCTAATTACTTCATATATACTTGAATAATATAGTTAGAATATCACATTCAGGATTTGTGTCTTTGTACCCACAGGATATCAGGGTTCGAAATATGTCAGGGTGATCAAGAAACCGTTCCCGATTTTTCTGGCACTGTGAGGGGTGCCGAGGGAGGGATAGGAGAAATATATGTTGTACCACGAAGAGGTAGGGGGCTACGGAGAATGGCACTTTTCAATAAGGAAAGAAGCCTCACGTACGTCCAAGCTGTGTGATCGCTGTAACCTTGGACTCCCTTTTATTCGCCTATGCATCGATGATGGGTGGTCAACCGATCTCCAGCGATTCGGGTCGCTTTACTTCCGTGGTTTTTTTTTTCCCCCAGCCGTTTTAGCCACCCTCCAGCGCTTCCGTACCATCCGGCACGTTTTTGTCCGATCCCATGACGAAGCGGTGATACCGCAGTCACGTGAACTACCTTCCGTTTTGTGGATCACCATTTGTCTTTCTTTCCGACACGGTTGTAAATTCGAATTCATTCCGGCGATTATAAGAACTGTGTCGTATCTCGATCGTAACGAAGTAACGCCGTAACGAACCCCTTAATCGCCGTAACGAAGTTGCTCATCTTTTTGGACAGCGTGGAAGTGCAGTCTTGTCGAAAGAGTAGGTACGGCAAAGAAGTGGTAACTGCGAAAGAGTGATCCAACGGTATCGAGAGTATCAGAGAAGCCACCCCATTAAAAGTTCCTGAGGGTCAATTTCCAGTTAAATACACTTGAACGGGTGTCAGAGACCGTGGTTGCTGGCTGGTAGCTCAGCCAAGTTCGCTGCCTCCGTAGACCGCGGGAATCAATAATAAACTGGAGGGCGTGTAGGTTGAGGGATATATAGATATGGCGGTATCCTTTCGCGTTTTCCCTTCCTCTTTCGAGGTGCACGAAGTACCCCTTCGTACATTATTGATTCTTATCCTTTATTGAGAAGGTTCTATCCGTGGTTTTTACAACTGAAACCTCACGCGTACACATTTCACGCGTGACGACACCAAACGTTGTATGCATTATCAGGATTCAAATCCGAGGTTGGGGATTTGGGTGGGCAGTGTTGTTTCTTCTAAAGCAGGATTGTCAGCAACCGGCAGGTTTTTGTTTGCACGGCAGGCCACGTGCAGATTCGTAATATCGGAAGGACCCAAAACGAGGTATCAGTCGCAAACGGAATTAAATCGATCGGTTTCCGCCACCTCTCCATGCGTCTGCGCTTAATACGACCCCATATATAGTATCATACGTTGCCTCATCACGACATACCCGACGGGCTTATGTGGCAGCTGTGGAAGGTAAGCAAGGGTAGAGGAATTGTGTAGGCAGATTGCTTGGGTGTCAGGGTCGTCGGAGGTCGAGGGGTGACGCTCTCCATCGCTTTCAGGCTGTGTTTCCAGTGGGTGGTTGGTAGCTCGGGTCTAAAGCATCCTAGGCCAAGAGTGCTACGTGCTACGATCGGGTTCAACGTACAGACACCTTCGAGCTACGTATCGTCGAGTCTAAAGCTCATACAACCCCCGGCTCGCGCGTCGTTCCCGTCTCTCCTACCTCGTAAGGCTGACGCTCTCGGATCAACCAAGCGAAGAGGACCCTTTGCCACCTCCACTGGCGGGACGCGACTACCTATACCGGGGACGTTGAACGGGTGAACCTTCAAGAAAGAACCTGTTTTTCTTACCGCGACAAGGATTGCTGAACTGTCCTTTTAGAACGTACCACAACGACAGTTTTATCAACTAGGCTTTAAACGGAGTTTTAGAACTGGTAGTTATCGATGACTGACTAGTTTCTTAGGGTTTAATGAAACACGAAGGATCGCGAGGGGTACATCCCTCGTTGATTAATCCTAAAGGCTAGAGCTGGTCTTTGAATCTTAGAAAGGCAGTCTAGTCTATTGCCCTGCAATCAAAGCTTCTACTCATGGCCATATTGACATATCGCGTGGCCAGATATGACCTTCTATTTGGAAAACAATCATTGAACAACTTATCAGCACCAATAAAGATTCCACTTCTCGGATGTCGAAGAACAGCTGGATCTTCTCGTCTTCCAGAATTTACTCGTTGTAGAAGCATCAAATGATGTTACACTCTTACGGTGTCCCCGAATATCCTGAAACCTTGATGAATTTTTAGGCAGGGCTGGTGATGCACTTAACCTGGTATGTTCTGTTAAATTATCAGATATTTTCGTCGTTTAATTTCATTGATAGGAAGTTGGTAGGAAAAAGATGATGGCCTCATTGTCTGATCAATAAGAAGCACAGGACTTTCGTCTCTCATAGACCCTCTCAGTGTTTTATCTTCCGTCAAACGGCCAACCGCCATTAATGACTTTCATCATATCCCACTCATTTGTATTTTAATATCCCCGTAGTATGCTGTAAATTCATTATTCAGCCCCCCTCATCATTTACGAACAATTCTGGCTCTCGACGTTTATTTTTATCGTGTAAATAAAATTGATCGACAGTTGGCTCCAACGAATATTACCACGGACAATGTTCTTCCGGCAATAAATAAAGAGAAGAGGGTTGAAAGCTTCGCCATTATTCAAAAAAACCACTTTTTTTTTCGTGTACACCTTTCGGATCATCCATCCCCTTTCAGTATTATTCGCTTTTGGTACGTTTGGTACGACGTATCGAAAATTGGATGGCATTTATCATTAAACCGGATGGAAAAAATACACGTAGATGAAAACTCGTCGCGGTTATCAAGCCTGATTGTGGTCTTTAAACTGTATTGCATTCATTCACGAGGATCGAGCCAGGACGGTGGGGAGGTGGGATTATTAATGGCGAACAATTTACTGCTTTCGAGAAGGATCACTTTTTCTTTATTCTTCCAGCAGTGAAGATCTCCTGGGCCACCCTACGCATCGCTACCGACGCCCCTGCCTCAGGAGTTAACTAATCGTCGCAATTATTCCGAAACATGCCCCTTGCGCCCCTCTCTTGTATTGCCTATCCTCTTCCGCGTCTACCACATGCTTCGATGCATCAGAAACGAGCCATGGGAGTCTGATGGCAAGAAGCAGACTTGGGGAAAAACGCGACGAAATTTTATGGTGCTGATACACCATAGGGAAAAGAACGGCGAAAGACGATCATTTTCGTAAATCGTTCTATTTGTTAAAGCGTGAGGAAGAGGGCGGCCAGAAGTGGATTCATGCTAGGATTTCGAATACTCCCAATGTATTAGAAAAGCAAATCATCTATGTGCTTGGATGACGAGCATCGTCATCAACGTCCGTCCAACCATACGATGACCTCCACCATTTCCGCTTCCAACATCTTGGAGACATAGCTAGTTGACGACCAGAGCGAACTTTTACGATGTTTGGCTTTTAGCTTTTCAAATCGTACTTTCGATTAATTGAAATTGGCTTCGAGTGAAAAATGATGAAAAAATTTGCTAACTTGTTGTCAAGAAATTGAATCAATTTTCCGGAATTTTTGTATATCCTTACTATCAAATTACAAGTTGTTGCCATCAGCTTGATGAAGATTTTAGCTGTCGATAAAAATGGCAATTTTTTTTTTGTATATTTGTCTTTATTTCTTCAAAACGTATTTTGAATCAGCTGGCACTGAACTCAAAATCTTGCAAGAACTGCTATTCTTTCATGAAGAAGTTATACTCCTTTACCGTCAAGGGGCACGCCACTAGAAAGAAGTTATTGCCCATACGCACGATGATTCTTAATCGGATAGATATTTTCTTACTTTCCATGCAGCCTTCGGTGACCCTCCGAAGTCTTCTGGCTTGATGGTGAATTCATGAAGGCACTGTAAGAAAATAAGATCTCCCAGGCGTCCTGGTAATCGCGAAACAATGCAGCCAACTCGCACACACACATAAATATAACGTCAGAATCTGACCGTTCATTAATCACTCCAGGGGCCCCCTAACCCTAATGAGTTTTCGCGCTCTTAATCCCCAGTTCCTCGTTCTATGTCATACACGAGAATGGACATTCATATACGCACGTACACATGTGGCAAATCGCATGCGACTCGATGCTGCTAATCAAAGAGCCGATGGGAAGTTCCACTCGTCCCAAATGTGCGACGGACCATGACCCCGTGCCAATAATCACAATTATCCGTTCATCCATCAGAGGGTAGAGAACGGGGGAACCAAAACTTTCCTCCAGAAAAATGTGCCCTCCTATGAAGGGGAGGGATTCTCGCGGTACTCTTGTCAACGGAGACGAGGGGTTCCACGAAGCCTGGTTGTAGTCTCCGAAGGCGGAAGCTCTTTGGTGAGGGATCGCGTGCCAGAGATAAAATCCGCGACTCTTTGCTCTTCGAGCTCCTTTTTTTTTTGGGAGAGTTGTACCAAGGGGTTGCGGAAAGCTGGTGGACCTGCAAAGGGATTGACGACCTTTCATTGGGTATGAAGGGCTTCTAATGGAAAAGATATGTTTTCAATAGTCTCCAAAGGGACTGAGCCCATCGAACCTACTTCGTAAAATTATGGACCGTTTCCTCAAGATCCAGCTTTGTGATCCGAGTCAAGATCTTTGGATCATTTCTGTGATGCTGATTGGTTCGAACATCCCGATCGTATCGTCAATTTGTGGTTGTCAGCTTTTTTTTGATAATCGTCGTTATGTTAATTATTAAAAACTGCCAGTTTTATTGGATGACTCCTATGATGTTGATAAATATAGATTATCAGGTAGGTTGGATAATCGCGTTGTGAATTTGAACTCGCCAGTTTTGTTGGAATGGCTTTATGCTGATTATTCCAGTGTTTTTTTAAATAATATAATATATATGATACAGATGATTCCAGATCATGAGGTTGGTGGGATCATCGTCTAGGTAAATTTTAAATTGTAAGCTCAAAGGTCAAAGTACTTGTGCTTTTCGAAGATCACGAAGATCCTATCGTAATCCCTGGAAAGCGGTGAAAGATGAAAGATGAAATCTGCGATTGGTCCGAGCGTTCCGGTTAGGTGGCTCCCAGCCGGATATGGCTAACTTTATATCGCTGCTCTTCGTCTCAACACTTACGCTTCTACGGTTTATGGCGTTCCGCTATAAACTTCGAGTTGATAGTATGATTTCTTTTTTACCGTAGCTGTCATAGTTCCAGTGTGCTTGGAAGAGTGGCTCGGCTGGAAGAATGGGTAAGGAAGATTGGAAGAGAACTCGGATAGCTCGAGATCACTTTTCTCTTCACTCTCTTACCAACACCTTCGCTTCCTTACCGCTTCCTCGTCACCAGGCACCGGCTCTTCCCTTATCGTTGCTACGTGCTACCATGTGTCTTCGTATGTTCCTACGCTTTCGGAGAGCTGTAAAATTGCTCCTCGTGAACGAGGCCTCTCTCTCTCGGCCCTTCCTATCGTAAAATTCACCATACACGTTTGAGGGAAACCACACGGAATAACTTCAATTGCTTATTTCTCCTATTCTTCACAGCTCCAACCTGCATACAGTGCCCACTATTTCTAGTACATTTTTGCGGTTCTTTTAGGCAAATGAAATATTTATATATTAATATTATATATTCTTTCAATATTAATTTTTATCATTTTTATTATAATTAATTTTTATATTCATTCTATTAATAATATATCAAGATATTATATTCTAATATAATATATCGAAATACATTATTATTATTAGATTAAATATTATTATTATTTTCTAAAAAAAAATAATATTAATGTTAACATATTTGATTGAGAAATTATTTTCATACCCTTATCGCGTTATGATGGGCTAAGGTTATTAACATTCCGAATGGAATATTTATATATTAATATTATATATTCTTTCTCTGTTAATTTTTATCAATTTTATTATAATTAATTTTTATATTAATTCTATTAATAATATATCAAGATATTATATTCTAATATATCGAAATACATTATTATTATTATATTAAATATTATTATTATTTTCTAAAAAAAATAATATTAATGTTAACATATTTGATTGAGAAATTATTTTCATACTCTTATCGCGTTATGATGGGCCAACGTTATTAACACTCCACCATTATTTATAAGGTGAACGAGAGTACCGGGCAAAGAAAAATACGAATATTCCGCTGGTTTTTTACACCCAGCTTTCCCATTTTTTACCCCCTAAATTTTCAACCTGAGCAGCCCTTGAATTTTACGAGCTTTTTACACCCCTCACCACCGACCGAACACCGGCTGCAAAGCTGGCTGGGCACGATACGATAAAGCCTGATAATTGTTCATGGTAGGAAGGTAGCCAAACGCGGTCGTACATATGTCCTAATATCAGCCGTGTTGCTCCCCCTCTTCTGTGGCGTCCATCCAATGAGCTCAGCTATCGTAATTCCTAAGTTGTTGGATGTAAAAATAGCACGCATTATCACAAGGTGCCACGAAAACATTCGCTTTAAGCAATAAATTTAAGGTCTTTTTTTTAAAGGCTTGGCGACCAGTTTATTTAAAAATGCGTGTGTTTTTCTGCATTGATTTTTTTGGTAATTATGCAAACTACGCTCTTTGTTGCAGTAATTACCAATATTTTTTTTTTTATTGAAACTTTTATTTTTCGTCAGCTTTTTTATCAATAAGGATTTTAATGTTTTTAATTAAAATAATTACATGTATCGTTATATTTATTTTTAATTATTGTTATGGAATTAATACGTATTTTTTTCCATCTATTATTCTCTGCTTTCTTAAATTTTCGGCAACCAACTTGTATAATTGAGTCGAGAGGATTAACAATCTCGTCGATACACGACGCACAATCCAAACGGTTGATCCTTAAGGCAGAATATGCCTTATCGATGTTTTTCCTTGAGCGAGGCCGGGAGACAAAGCAAAAAGAAACAAAAAAATATATATATATACATATATTGCAAAAGCGTTTTTGCGATACAGGCGAAATTGGTTATTCCATACCGCACGCATGTACACCGCGATCTAGATGCTCATGAATTTTTTTCTCGATATCGTATCTCCGTTTGCTTATTTACTTTACGACTTCGATGAAAATGGGAAAAGCTCACGGATATTTTTCTTTTGGTTATTTTTTCCTGTTTGCGTTATGAATTCTGGATGAGCTGGTTAAACGCAAACTCCGCAAAGTATGACAAGTGAATTATAGATACGAATAACTAAATCAAATGTTTACGAATATATTGTCAAAATAAGAAAAAGTTTTTAAACAAACTTCACTAGAAAAATATAATTGTGTTTTTTAATCGAATAATGATTTGATTATTGTACTCGTAATTACGGATATTATGAAGGAGTTCGTCTATATTTCCTTCCTTATAAATAGTTTCATTATTTTTATTTTTTTTTTTAAGGACTTTTTGGACAAATGGTCGAAACTGTTGTTCTTTTTGTCAAACGATTTTGTGTATGAATGTCACTATAGAACAGTCACTATGGAATTAATTGGTATTCCTGATACATATTCCAATTTTATTACCTCGCACATTTTTTTTTTTAATTTCGTCATTTCAATACTCACTTTTTTCGATGCAGTTTCTCCAGTATGCACCCAAAAATATAAAATTTATCCAGACAGCCGAAATTCGCTAAAAAGATATTGTCAACGAGGGGGAATAAATGATATCCTAATGATACTGAAACGTCATATTTTTTTTTTATGGCTTAGTAATTGACGTATCGAAAAAAACGTGCCACATTTTTCTTTCGCTTTAATTTCGATCGAATTTTTTTGGTCGATGATTGCTCGGCCACATGTCGAGGGTTTGGCCGATAGCTCGGGCAATTCCATAAAAATTCACGGGACATTGATCACCAACGCCTGTACAACCACGATGAAGAATCGTCATCATTCCCCCCCCCCCCCCCCCCCCCCCCCCCCCCCCCCCCCCCCCCCCCGCCCCCCCACACCCCACCCCCCCCCCCCCCCCCCCCCCCCCGCGCGTTATTCTTCTCGACTTTTTCGAAGGAGAGATATTATAGAACATCGAATAGATCGGCAAATGCCCGGAGCCCAATTTCATGGTTCCTTTCGTTCTCGTCACGATCGTCCGCGTTGAATCGTATCTCGAAAGCTCGATTACTCCCCTTCTCCGTGTCAACCACAAATCACTGTCGCAAATACGAGAGAAATAAAAACCTACCATGGTATATTTTCCGTTCCTTAAGAGATTACTGTCGCGACTTGAAAATCAGGATTATTAAAAAAAACATCAATTATTGAAGGTATAAGACTATTTAAAAATTTGTAAACGTCGTTTCTTTTTCGATAAATTGATCATTCGATTTCTTAAGAATATTGTTTTCAATTTGTACATCGCAATTACAAGCATTCCAAGAGTAGTTTGTTGGTCAACGTAAATATTATTTTGAATTTTTTAAATAAAATCTACTTAAAATAAAATCTACTTTTGCCCTTAATGCTGTTAACAATTCACGAAAAAAGATGGTAATAAAAAAATTGCTTTTTTATGTTAACAATTTTTTCATTCACTGATGATAACAATTATTATTTACTTTTTTGGCGTGGTAGAAAGAATGCAAGACGCAAGAAGTTAGATGAAGATGAAGTAGAAACGAAACAACACCAGCAGGGTTCCCAGATGAAGAAACAAAAATGTGACTGGTGCGATTTAAAGAGTATACGATATGGCTACGATACCTAGAAAATTGGATTGGCATGAGACCAAGGCATACGTAGAGTATAACTTTCTGTTATCGGCTTTGCTCATGGCGCCTTTCCCACCCCTGTCCTGAAGGGTCGAAACATCCTAGCGTCTTCGATTTACGTGGGCTCATACAACCATAGGCTTATGACACAAAGTTAACAATTAACATATTTAACAACAATTTAACATATTTTATTTCGTGCATCGTGGAATACATAAAAGTTCTACATTTTATTAAATTGTTTAAAAACAAATAATATTCATCTATTTACCGTTTCTTTCATTCCTGAGTTCCTTATTTCAACGTCTATACCACGTAATTACAAAAATGTCATTGTAAATAATAATCAAGCTATCGTTGGTCATAACTGTTTTATTTTTAATTACTATTTTTTATATAAATATATCTTAGGTGAAAATAATACTTCTTATTTTGAGACGATGGAACGGGTAATAAGAAAAATGATTGAACCGGGAATAATATGGTGGAATAGTTAAATAGGGAAAAATGGACCAGACAGGTGGAACAGGTGGGAACGGATAAAAACGCTAACAGCTGGTACCACGAGGAAGAAACCAATACAAAAAATTCTCCATACTATTAAAAAACGATATTAATATGATCTCATGTGAAAATCGAAACAAAAAATATACAAAAAATATATAAAGTACTATCGATACAAAAAGCGGATGTAGTTACAATGATAAACAGTTGCCGAAACGAATGAATAAACAAATAATGTTTAATTATTAATTATAATAAATGAATGAATAAACAAATAACGATTATTTAATAAACAAATAAACATCGAATCTAAATATAACATAATGGTAATACCAAACTCTGAATCAAACTGTAAACAATTTGATCTCGACCAGCAACGGTCCTAACAGCCGTGAGGAGGAACCGTATTTTGCTGATACTCGCAAGTGTGTGTACATCCTCGAGAGATCGGTCCGAGAAATTGCGAGATGGTCCAAACAATGGCGGAAAGTGTCCACCCTCGTGCGGTTACCGTGATTCATTTCGGGATTGCACCGTAGTTGGGGTTGTTCAAGGGGTTGCAAGAAGTTGGTAGCCGTCGCCAGGGACGGGAGGCCGGAGGCACTGGAAGCAAGGGAAACCTGCTGGACCGGGAGGTGGCTCAGAAGTCAAGTGAAATAAGTCACCGTCCTTACTTGCTTCGACCAATTAATAAAACGGCTGACACCGAGTGAAATAGTATTAAATCTGTTACTGCTACGGCGAGCGGTCGTCCGTTACGGAGATTAGAGGGCCTTTCGTAATTTCGCAAAGGAATGCTGACGTGTTCGCCGTCCAACGTTCTGGAAAGAACACCATGGGATATCGAGGTACAGGGACGACCCTTGAGGATCTTCCTGCCGGAAAACCCTATTGATTTCTGGAGACGAACCTTCTCTTCTTCCATCCACCCAATGGGATGCGTTGGTTCGATCGTAACGCATGGGATGGTCCGATACGGGATTATGATCTTCCGCGACAAGTGAAAACGTCGTTTATGACGTTACGAGAAACATCGTTTTCTGCGAACTAAAGTCATTCGTTATTGGACAAGGACGTTTTGCGAAAAACAAAAAGTGAGTTTACGGTAACGCTGAAGAGTTTTGGGACGACCCGAGGTCATTAATCAAAAGCTATCCGCGACGATATTAGGCCTATGTGGAGACAATAGAAGTTTATCATGTCGAAATGATTGCGGCTTCAACTAAAAAGTATCATCTACGAAAATTAGAGGTTATCGTGACTAGGAAGAAGACACTCCGGATCATCCGAAATCATTTTCAACAAGCATATCTTATCTTCGACGATACAAAGATCGTTTACAGCCAATATTTCTGGCTGTGGTAGTTGGAAAAATAGACTTTTAATGAAAAGGGTTTTCACTTTTAGAAATTTAAAGCGCCAAAGGACTTCCGTGAAGAGCAAACAGTGCTTTCGACCACAAGAAGCTCATTGAAGATGATCCAAGGTTATTTGGTTCATAATTAGGTTAATTTCTATAATACCTAGATCAATTAGAGCCAACAAAGATTATTTGCCTCCGACTGGCGTTGGCGACAATTAACGAATGTCATTTCTGTTCGCCCAAGATCAAACACAAATTTCATTCGCAAAAACATATTTCTTACTGGCAATTCCTCCAGCAGATATATAAACATTTATGTTTTTATTTTTTCAACATCGAAAACACTAGCACCAAAGAACCATGAGAATTCCAGAGTTCTCAGGCCTGTATGTAAAATCGTGGTTTAAGCTGTCTCCCAGCAAACGTCATCCGTGACGATCTTCATCCATTTGCAACTGGATTTCCCATTAAAAAAAAAAACGCATGCAGGACGACGATCGTTTCGAGTTCACCTAATCTCCCGTGCAAACGTGCAACATCCCCTGGACGATTTTTAACCCCAGGGGAAAGTCGTTAAATTTCCGCCTGAAAAAATCTCAGGATCATTTCCTATATACGTCAGCCTTGTCGATGTCTGAACGATCATCTATCAGCATCAACGCGGAGATTGAGATTTTGGACTTTTGACAAACGGAAAATTTTAGCCCCTTTGACCCCCCTGAATAATATATACACACATGTCCCAAGCAATCCAGTGTTTAATATATTCACAAATTTCTGCCAGTCTTGCTCCATTTCACTCGTTTCGATATACAGGGTGTTCCACGTAAAAATGTCATCCGCTCGTCGGTGTGAGCGCTTGCGATTGTGGTCTCGTTGGTACGCGATGTGTTCCGGTGCTGTGATTTGAGCTATGAAGCGCTGTACACAGCGCACAACGGCCCTTATCAGGGCAACCAATTTTCACAATGTAAAGAATGGCTAATTACCGAAATCGGCAAATTAATTGCAATACCGTTATCGCTCAAACCATCGCCAAAACGATTATCGATAAAACCGAATTCTTTTTAATTATTCTTTATTATTGATTTATTAATTTTATTTATTTTATAATAAATTTGAGCTAATTATTATTACAATGTATAATAAATGGATGACATTCTTACGTGGGACACCCTGTATACTCGGAATCGCACCGCTTCGCGAGTGTCACGTGTTACCGTTATTATCTGTCAGTCACTCTTGAGCTCGCCCCCTCAACGCACCCCCTGGAGGGTCGCGAGATCGTTTTCTTTTCGACGCCCCGAGTTTTTCATCCACTAAAAAAAAATCTTTCATTCATACAATTTTTGTTTTTTTTTTTCACGACAAAAAATAAGTTGTGATGATTCGATGGTGAATTTTTTGTTTTTTTTTTTTTTGGTGTATTAAAAATTCAGGTGATTAAGCATATGTTTTTTTAAATGTCAGTTAACACGATTAAATCGCGTTCTTCACAAAAGAAATTGAAGCTTCGTTGAAAATAGTGATTGTTCATACATTTTTTTTTAACGCAATCGAAAAATCAAGAAAATACAATTAAAAATCCGGATTTTTAGAAAAAGTACATATTTCGTGAAAATTAGGTGCTATTCAAAAGTGCATATTTTGGTTTCCTTTTGGATTGTAAGAAATAGAAATATATGAATAAACGTTTTCCTTTTCTTAGCATTTTTATCTGTCAGTGACCCTTAAATACTAAAGAATCCAATGATCAAAGAAACAATAGTTATTAACCAAATAATCGTGAAATCACCGATTTATCATCCACTCTAATAATTCCACTCTAGTCACCCTCGCATAACGACGCTGTCACGTCGAAGTATCCCGTAAGCTACTTTATACACGTGAGTGTATCAATCACCACCGGTGGTGATGTCCGTCACGAGATATCACGATACACTTCACTGACATTTCAAGATTTACATCGGCCCTTATTAGGATTCAAAAAATGATGTAATCGTGGTTCCATGTCACTTGATCCCATGACAGAATATTACAGACAAAATATCACGCGACGAAACATTATACGACAAAACATCACGACGTTAAAATATCCCCAGTAAGCCCGTAAACAAACGAATATACAAATACACACACAAAAAAACACACACGCGAACAAACCCAAACAACATCGATATTTTCTCGATGATATTTTGTCATGCTACCGTAATCGTTTATTAAGTACTATTTTCACTCACATCTTCTAATTAATTTAATAAATCTTCACCCAATTAGTTTTATTTGATTTTCAATAAATTCCGAGTCATTATTCGCCAAAATATTCCTTGCCATTTTTTTCTGTCCATTTTGAATATGCGTTAATTTACGTGCATATTTTCTTATATATGTACGTTTGTATCGATACGTGTATACATTTCTAAACTAAAAAATTTTTTTTAGCTCTTTCGCCCACTTTTGTTAAACAATTTTCGTTAGCCTGGAGCGAACTACAATATTTGTTTTGCAGTTTGTAATTTAATAATGTTTGGAAGGAAAGGTGGAACGAAAGTTTGGAGAATTGTTATTGAACGTAAAGCTGGTATGTGCTTATGTATATTTTACGAGTCAAGAAACACGGAGCTTGTGCAGTCGCAGATGCTGCAAAATACTTTGGGTGAAAATTGACTTCGAAGGGTGGCGCGGAGGGGGGGGGGGGGTGATACAGCGTGCAAAGTACCTAATACGCTTCTTAGAGTCCATATTCTCTCATCTCAACGTATCAATATTTCCTCAGCCCACTCCTCTCTTGCTTCCCTCTGGCACTCTCTCCTTTGGGACGATCCCAGGATCTTTACCGGTAAGATTAATACATAAAAAACGTATGAGATATTTCGATTCCATATTGGCGTGTACATGCATCTGCGACATACGAGTTTGCTTATCGAAACGACGAGATAGAGTAGAGCGGTTGGGGATTTAGGCTAACCCAGCATAACCGGCTTTCCCCATCAGTCGACCTCCCACCAATACCGATGATCCTCTTATTGTTTATATTTTCTATTTTTCTTACCCTGTGATATTTATTGACACTGAAATTTCCTTCCCAAAACAACGAAAAAAAAAAAAAAAATACATTGCCGATCCGTTGAAAAAGCTCGTGCTCTGACTGGCGCGATGAGCGAGAGGTAGATTTTTCTGAGACCTTAGTGTATATACTTTAACAAATAGAATTTATGTCAATAAATCAGAAAAATGAAATAAATGTAATAATCGTACATAGAGAAAAATGTATTAATTTGGTACACCGCACATTTCTGTTCGTCGCATTCAAAATATTAACGAAGATATTGACCATTTGAGATCATATTGGGTTGTTTCGATCCATCACGTTTTTTCGTTCACGTATTTTTCAATGCATCCCCCACTTTCGGTATTTTATTTTCGTTTGTGTCGAAAAATATATTTAGGGCCGTGAAACATGGATTGTTTATTTTAAAAAAATGATTTCGACAACAACAAAAAATGCATATTTACCGAAATAGAAGAATTTGAAAAACGTCATGGATCAGATTGACGCATTGAAGTGTGCACTCGATGGAACGTGCATCTTCTACCAAAAGTATGGTCCAAGTTCAAAACGAAAACAGTTGTTAGAGCGATGACGAACAGTGATGAAGTTTCACTCAAGAGGTTCGCTAAAAAACGATTGGGAAGTGACGTTATGTAATTGTAGTTTATCCGTGGATCCGTATGGTGCAAAATGTATAATATCCATTAGAGCCGTAAATTGACTGGTGGCGAAGGGCAATCGAGCTTGAGCGAATTAGGAACGATAGGATCGGATCGTCAGCAGGTAGAAATTTACTATGTGATTCAAGCTCGCTTTCCATCGAAGGAGAATGCCTCGTCGTTTTGTAATAGTCTGTCCCAGAGCGAGGAATAAAATTTGGCCTAATCGAGTGAACAGCTGTGCCCAACCGATCGAAATACTATTCCCTCTTATCTTCTCCATCGAGCTCCATCGTGAAAGTTCCAAGGACCCTTTTGTCACGCATCAGTATTCCACAAGTGTCGCAGATCGGTACAATCCACCATTCCATCTCAGGATTAATTCAGGAGAAAGCGTACATTTTGGAAAAAAAAGAGGATATTTTTTTTCTCCCCTCTGGCTTGTCCGATCCATAATTCGAGAGAATCTCTTGATCGGGATAATTGATAGATTTGGATTTCGTTCGTTAAAAACACACGGATAGATCTCATCACCGTTCCAGGATCCAATTAATTTTCCAAGTCGAGAGGAAGGCCGAAGGGGTAGGATTGGAAAACTGACCCCTTCTATAATTACGGAAATCCGGGCAGCCATCGAATCCATTGTATGTACTCCCTCGGGAATATCGAATTACACTTTCCCGGCAGTTCGTTCAATCACCGTCCACTCGTCCCTTCTCTCCTCCCTCCTTTTTCACGTGTTTACCCTCGTATCTATTCATTGCTGGCTGTTCGCTCCGAGGAGTTTCCCCGGAATTGGAAGGCTATTTGATAGACGGCTTCGGGTATCGATTCGTCCCTATTTCTTCCCATTTTGTTCTCGAGCTGTGGAAACAACCTTGCCCACGATCGTTCAGCTGGAACTGAACCAAGAAGGCCAGAAGGTGTATGACCAGTGTAAAGAAGTCTTTGTGGCCATTAACGATATTGAGTTCATTCATCAATACGAAGGTAGATTCGATCTCCTTATGAGAACGAGGGTAATGACCTTGATAATGTGACCTTGACAAGTTCGAGCACCCGATTGCGTGACACGGAGTCATCTCGGTTACATCTTCAAAGGGAATGAGGACAATCAGCTGGAATTAGGTTGTAAGATTGGCTAGTGACTCCTGAATAATCGTTTAGCTAACTAAACGGTGATTGGAGTTCCGTCGGGTCATATTAGGACCAGTGAGTCAATCGAATATGGCATTGCTATTCCAAAAAGTGTGTTATACAAAGATAAGCTGTGATCGAATCAAGGTGACAAGAATTTCGAGGAAAGAAAACATGGCTTCGACACGATCAAGTATATGATTGGACCAGAAGCTAGAATCATCGTTTTTCCATTATAACTTAACCTGCTGACGGATTTATGTAGCGAAGATCCGTTATAACTTTCAGAGACAAATTTTACTTCATCAGCCTCCAATGGCGGCTCGAAACGTCAAAGATAAAGGAGACAAGAATATCAGTATGATTCAATCGCTTTATAGACGGAGCTTGTCTAAATACACTGATAAAGCAATGATATACTTCAGACACCCGTCAGCGTTCTTTGGCAGACCAATCGAGAAACGTTGACCTGTTTTTTTTTGTATCATCATCATTCATATATGTTTATTCACGGATCGAGGGGGATGCCGGACGAGCTGAATCATCAACGAGGAACAATAGATCCGTTTGTACAGCATTATTCCAGCAAGGCGATATTGGCTTTACGGTCCCTGCCACGTCTTTGGTTTAAATATTTGTCAGGTTTACTGGGTTGTCAGCAGAAATCAAAAAATGAAAAGCGATTGGATCGCGAATCAGGAGCGTTTGGGTGCTCTCTGAATGAGCCGATTTATTCTGGATCCTCTAACGAATCGTTCTTCGACGGAATTCGATCACTAGAATCGGATGTCATTCGTATCGGCCTATCGGCACGTCTAGTTCGGGCACGCAGTCCAGATTTGATAACAGATCGAGCCGAAAAGTGGTCCAATGCTAAACAGGTCCTTTACTGGTCAGAGTGATAAGTCTGGATATGGACTGCCTGGATGATCTTAATTCTAATCTTGATTCTGTATTTCCAACACAAACATTACTCAATTCATTGGACATCAAGGCTATTTGAAGTGGGGATTTCATGAATAATAGTGAATGTCACTTGATCTAGATCCACTTTGAATTGCGCTGATTCATACTGATATGGTCGAATGGCAGATGGCTCATCAAGCGAACGTGCCATGCCTACTGATGTGTGCTCAACGCCATTGAAGTCCATCGTAAAATTGGAACTTCGGCTCCAACTAAAGTGGGAACAGACGGATAAGATCTTTCAGCAGTTCTAGTGCTTGTTTTCCCTTCTTGCAGCTCGGTCAATAGGCAATAAGATCTTTTACAATGGCGCTCTTTCGACCGCATATCAGGACCACTCCTTAAAAATGTTGAATGATTTTTAGGGATTGTAAATATATGGTGTGTTTCATCAACAAGTACCTCTGAATATATAAAATGGTCGCTTAACCATTTGACTATGACTGACACTAATGTTAACGGAAAAAATCTTGTTGCTTTTACATTCATTCATTTTTTGAGCACTTGGAACAACATGTTTTTTTTTTTCAGTATCGAATCGACTGTTATTTGGTAAAGTGTACGGTATTTGAGATCACTGGACCAAAGTATGAAATCAGATTTTCTCAGGAAAAAAAATGATTTTGAAGAAAAAAATAGATTTCGATAAACGCCAGTCTTCTATTACTTCTGAGGTTACTGGATGTAAAGATGAAATTAAGTTTTCAAAAATAAAAACAGTAAATGCAACACATCGAATGCAAATTTGAAGAATAGTGATTTTTGAATGAAACTGAATTATATATTTGAACTGAATAGTTTCCAAGACTAAACTTACATCCTCGTCATTCATCCCTTCATTAAATGCTCGGACCTGTTCTTTTTTTTTTTTTTTTATACGTGTTAGCTCAACCTTCCAACCAGTTTAATTTCTTTTCGGCAGTTTCGGACGCAAGTTTTTTATTTTTTTTCTATCTTCATTCTTCATCTCGTCGGCACCACATGTGCAATAAGGTGACTCCTCATCCTGCTAGTCGTCCCTTATACGCACCTCCTCATATCGACCCTCACCAACCCTCGACCTGGTCGGTAGCAGATGTAAGCTCTTTCGGGGCTTGCGTCAGGTTGATGTCGCTGCTCCTCGTCTTTGGGGGTTGAAACATGCGGCAAAACCAGAGTGGTCCAGAGGAGTTTGGGGTTGATGCAAGTGTTATGCATGCTTCGTATATGCTCGTAACACGGCCTGGCACCCTTTAAGCCGCACAACACGAGAGGGTTTGAAATATTTTTTTTCATTACGAAAGGTAATTTTCACGGCTCCGTAGCTTCGAGCCAGCCTCCAAGCGTTTCCGTGTAACAGTCTTGCCAAGAACGAAGCTCAGTAAACTCGTATAAAAATGACACTGGATTTTTTATCTTCATTATTGTTATTATTATTTCAACCCTCAAGATTGTCACCCTCCCAACGTATTATGCTCCGAGTATCACGCGCGTCCACCTAACAAACAATTCACGCGATCTTTTTCATCATTCATATACGTATCATCATCAATCATATGAATAAATTAAATAAATTATTCAAATCAGTTAAAAATAAAATCGAGTTCTTTTGTGGGGGGAAGGAAATATATTCATTCTATCGGGATAATCTTTTCTCAGGATAAAAAATTTCATCTTTCAACGGTCGAATAACTTTGAAAAATTCATGAAATCCGATGGGAGCTAGTTTTTCTTCTCAATCAGTCGCGGTGTTCTTTAAATTACTTTTTCAAAGTTTAGCGCACGTGAGAAATTTAATTAAGGATTGGGAGGAGATTCTTCACCCCAGACAGGTCCATCTAAGCTTTCGTTCGATCATTTTTCGGCTCGAGGGGCCCTCCTCGACTGCCACAAATTCTGATGAGTTTCCTCGCTTGCTGCGCGAAGTTAAGCCGCCTGAGGGCATCTCGGGATGAATTTCGGTTGTTCTCGCGCGATTTGTCATAGGAGGGGAAGAACCCGCCTTGGAAACCCGTTAAAAGATCCAAGGGATGAGTCGGTGCTGCGAAGGGATGAATCGAAGCAACAGTTCGAGACAAGGTGAGATACAACTACAGTAAAACCCTGATTTTCCAGCACAACAATATTTTCTATCCCACTTCATCGCTTCCCCAACTCACAAGGCTATTTCACCAAATGAACAACATTAGGGACAAATACATTATTTCGAATGTAAATATGTAGTAAAACAACGATCCAAACAGTAAATGCTCACATATTTAATGTTAAAAAATTAAATATGTTTAATATTGGTATTAATCTATTAAAAATTAATATAGATATTAATCTTTAATATTTGATAGATAATGTCTATCTTTATTGATATTTTTAAGTGATTTGATGACTCGTAATCAAACTACCAATAGGATTCGATGTGCACATGCACTCAGTATTTGGTACCCTTGAACAACGCCACACAAGGATAGAAAATCGTGATCTCACTGTATTAGGATCTTGCAAGGGAATATTCGAATGAAGAATGACTGTGAGTGTCTGACAATGAGGTGATCCATGGAAACCTCGCAGACGAAAGCTTGTACACTTAAGACTGGGGTCCAAACAACTTCGCGGATCTTCAGGGTGCGCCTTTCCAAACAAATTTTCCTGAAAGTTTATTAACCCGTCTTCATCAAGTATCTCGTTAAATTTGAGAAGTGCTTGCGGGCTCTTATTCCCTCCTCTGTGACCCCCTCTCTTTTTCATTATCTTCATTTCATTCGTTTGCTTTGTTATTATTATGCATTTTCACCAACTAATTATCCTTATTTTGTTATATTAAAATTCTATAACCAAACAATTATTAGAAGAAAATTATTGTTAATAACAAACTAATTAATAGTTAACAAAACATTTTTATTCTTTGTTAAGAAAATGAAAATAAAAATGTTTTTGTTGAAAAAATTGTGTCGTGTTTGACAATGATTTTTTATCATTTTACTTATATTTTGTATAATCTTTTACAGTAGTGTAATATTAATCTTTTATAGTTTATTCAGAATAAAAAAATAATTTCGATAAGTAAGTTACGTTTTCAAATCTATACGTTATACTTTATGTACTCCTTGAAAAACGTATAAATAAACTATCACTGTAACGAACGAAAAGATTTATATTTATCGCTATTCGTCCTCGTCTGACCAGACAACCCTCCACTGTCACTTTTTGGGGGGCCAATACCAAGATCAACAAATCTCCACGGATTTGCTTCCTGAAGATTTTTGTAACTTTACCCCTGTGTCCAGAAGAGGCTACCTCTCTTAGTCCCAGCAATCGTTAACAAGTATTTTAAAAAAAATATTGGTGATTATTTTGCTATTAAAATTTTCATAGAGAAAGCTCGATGTTACAACGTGCCCGTTCTTGGGCTTAGTTGTAACAGCTATAATGGGTTAAAAACCCTAATTAACAGAATCGAAATTTCGTTTAGTACAATTAATAGAAAATTTATTAAGTTTGGTAGGATTTTATGTCCGCTGTTAAGGATCGTTGTTTACTCTGTTTTTTTTTCTCTGTTGATTTTATTGGTTACATGTTTGGGTTCGTTAATCAATAATTTGATATTATTTAAGTAATAGCAATAATAAAAACTGAAAATATGACATCCTTTATCACTTATTTTTTTATTTATTAGCAACAAAAACGAATTCTTTTTTATTATAAAGTATTTCTTATCAAATAATTAACTGAAATACACTTTTTAACTATTCAACATAAAATATTGAACTTTTTAACTACTTATCTTACCGTTACCTGGCAAAAATTAAGCGCGTATATATAAATCCGGTCGGTACGACGTCTGAAGCGAGACTGGCTATGACGACACGATGCGGCGAAATATAAAAATCGGCTTGAATAAAAAAAATACCTTAATAACGTTTAAGTTCCTGGTATAAAAAAAACTCTGTTACTACTTACCCCTGTTACATCAAGCCCTTCGCTCCCCTAATTTGTTTGTAAATGTTTAACATGTTCGGGTTTGTTTTTAATCCGTCCAGGGTTTTTGATAATTTACAGTAACCCCGTGCGTCAACATTTGATCCGAGCAAGCGCTGAAAAATGTTGGTCTGTAAAAGTTTACAGCCACTTCACTTCGGCCCTTAAGGGGACGGCTTGCATTTCCTTTGGTCCCGAGTCTAACGTTGTTTTGTGGCAAGAAGTTTTGCACGAGCGCCCCTTTGAGCAGTAAGTCATCCCAAGCGGGCTTCAATTTTCCCATCTTTCATCCACTCCGGCGCTCGTGCTTTTCCCTTTACGTATTTCTCTATAGTTTTTTTTTTTTTTTTTTTTTTTTTTTTTTTTTTTTTTTTTTTTTTTTTCTTTTTTTTTTTTTTTTTTTTTTTTTTTTTTTTTTTATATCGTCTCTCCGGCCATCCCGTACTTATTTATTCCGGGTCCGAGCACTTTTTTCGCTCCTCGCCTCTCGACGGTCTTATCGGGGGTCCCTCGATTTATGTACTCGTCGAAGTGAGCCACAAGAGCCACCTCCCAGTCGAATATTTCCATGCAACGACAGAGGGTGTTTCGTTGGATATTTTACGAATATATTTTGGATCCTCACATTCATGGGTTCGAAGAGTTCGGACTTTCATTGTGCCAGAAAAAAAACCGTTTTCAAACGATTTTGAAATTTTTGTTTTTTTTTTTTTTTTTTTTTTTTTTTTTTTTTTTTTCTGAATTTTCCGTTCCATTAATTTCTGACTTTTAATGATTGATTTTTGTTTCAATTTCTTTATTTTCGTTTTGTCGGTTTGAAATTTGCATTTTGTTCGATTCATGAATATCAATTTTCCAATTTTTCGTTTTTTCGATTCTTGAATTAATTTTGGCATTTGAAATTTCGTGATCTTTTGCCGCGCCGAGCGATCACCCATCAAAGAACTGGCTAAGAAATATCGGCATTTTCTAATTGTTACTTTCTTAAACGGATAGCAAAAAGAAGAGCGAGGGCCCTTAACTGCCAATTTCAACGGAAATATCTTTACCTCGATTTCTGTAGTTTTGAGCGAGTACGAAAAGTATTTAATTGACGTGCCAATTTATGATACAATTTATACATATTTATATATGTATGGCACGCAAGTTGAATTTGCGGGCTTCAAGGGTCAAAAAATCAAAAACAGCCGAGAAAATCAAATTTTGGAATTGTTACCTTTGGACAGAAATGTAGAAACTGTTGGAGTATCAATTTAAACGAAAACATCTCTTTCCTGGTTTCCTTAGTTTTGAGCAAGTACAAAAACGAGTACCTATTCCTTTGATGCGTAGATCCAAAAGACCTCGAAGATATATCCTCAAGGGAAGACACTCGTTTTGCCCATGAGCACTTTTGGGGTACACTTTTCATCCGGCTTGATCGTCGATCTTCACAATTTTTTGTAACTCCGGGCCGTTCCACTTTTTTCTCTCGTTTGGGTGTAAAGGTCCGGGGGCGAGTTTCACCCTCACCGAAATGTCCGCCCTGAAGGCAGGTGAAGCTTGCCGAAGCGTGAACGAGAATTCAAGAGTGAAACTAATCGTAATTCCGTCTTTTCGCACCGCCCTTCGTCGCCCGTTTATTTCCTACATCATCCATACGCGGCGCCCCCCAACTGTTTCTATATTTATATATGTGGTGTAGTACTTCTACACCGCACACAACATGATGTACACACCACGAGAAATCATACAGTCCGGGAACGAGGAGGAAGGGACCAGCGCAAGGGATGATGCTCTTCGAGCTCACGCCTCGCTAGACCCTTTCAGGCTCGTTCCACTGCGAAGAGATTTTTAATTCCCGGAGTAAATACGAGTCCATCCCGCTTTGTCCCTTCTCACTGCCGTTTTCTAACCCCCTTTGGTCCCGTTGGTTCGATGTACACAGCTGTTCAAAAGTGCAGACGATTTTCGAAAAATGTTCAACCTGTGGAAACTGTCAAGTTTTAACTATATTTTTACCAATAAAAAGGGACGTATTATTTTGATCTTTTATTTCGTACACGGTGATATTTTTTTTAGTATTTTATGACATATATTTTTTTGCGGTTCAAATGTGCTTCGAAAAGTTTGAAAAGTGCGTCATAGATCGAGAACTTTGGCAGATAATAAAATGGGGAGTCTAAATATACGTCGTATTGTTACAGACTGGATTATTAGATGTTGGACGTGATTATATAAAACAACGGTTTGTAAAGTTCTTGAATAATTGAACAATTTTTTTTTACAAGCTGTTCTTTATCATGAGAATTCCGAAACTTGGAGTAAAGTGTTCGAGAAAAGGATTAGTGTGTTTTTATTTCGTATACGTGGATATATTTTAATATACTTAATTGTACAATTTTTTATATGATAAAATTAACCATACGAAAAATATTAAAATTAAAAAATAGCGTCTTTTTTTTCCAATATTGGATACTTTCGAATTTTTAAATAATTTTCCTCGATCATTTTGGTTTCATGATCACTCACGATTGAAACAATTTGGAAAAGTATACATTTTTTTTTAAATCCCCCGTTGTTCGAGAACTTACAACAAAATGTTAAAGAACAAAAGGATTACCGTTTTTAATGGTTGATATGATAGAATTTTTTAAAGCATTTTTTCTGACGTTCGTGTTTACAAAAATTGGTGACACGACGTTACGTTTTGAACTGTAATGTATAATCAACTGAAGGCGTGTATTTATACAAAGTTCGTAGGTATATATGTATCCTCGTATATATTACTATATCCTTGTTTGTCCAGCATGTACTGCTGCACGAAACATACCGCACGACCACCGTCAGCCCCACACGTACTCATAATTTCTCTGCGTACACTGTACACTCTGTGTATCTTCCACAGCTTGACGCGAATCCGCACTACAAACATCGGGCCTCTACATTGTTCTCCTGGTGCGAGTTTCAATCTCGATTAAAACCCTACCAACGTTCTATTTTTCATGCCTCGTTGTTGAAAAATAAATCTATGGTCCCTCAACAATTCAAGAATCGCAAAGTCAAAAAAGCGGAATTGATGACCGTGGCTTATTTCGATGTTTAATGTCACGTTAATTAATCATTAATGTATTATTAATGTTGATTAATAATTCAGGTATTATTAATGTTCATTAATAATTCATGTATTATTAATGTTCATTAATAACTAATGGATTATTAAAAAATTACGTAATCGAATAATTATACTAATTAAAAGTACTCAACTGTGAGAATGTTCATTTGTTAATTCAATGACGTAAAAAATCATAATACGATCGAATTCTCTCATCAAATATTATCTAAAGATTTTTATAAATTAAAATGTTTATGATTCTCTTAACATTGCCCAAAATTTATGTATATTTTGTACATACACCAGATAATTTTTCCACTATTTCAAGAAATCTTCCAATTGTTCGGTCCAACGATATAAAAACATATTTTAGACGACATTAAAATTCAAAACTATTTGTCAATGGTCTTACCCAAAAAAATTTCCTAGTCTCGAATCAAAGATTTTCGACATACGGACATAAGTACAACGAGTCGTGTAACCGCATTTTTTTCTGCTAAGTTTGAAGTATGACTACACTGGGGTATCACAAAACGAGTTCATCATCTAGGCTTAAGACTATTGCAAAGGTCACCGTATAGTTTTCTCGAGCTGAAAAATCGTCAATGCAAAATTTAAGTCGTGCTTTTGGTCATAAACGTCTGAAAGACAGTCGCTAACATTTCCTCTCTTCCCTGTCGTCTTCTGCCCGATTTTGAGGTGGGGTAGAAAACCCGAATTTCGATTGACTAGAAATTTGCAATATCAAAATATTAAAATTCTTCAGAAAAATTCTCGAATGAACGAAATAGTAGGAAAATCGTTCTGCACAAGAATCGTGGAATTTTATTTTTGAAATTAAATATTTTAGCATCATTGATCGTAGGAGTCTCGCTCTAGGGGGGAACGGTGAAATCTTGCGATTTTGGAATAAAAACGATGTGACCAGATAACCCGATCGAAGAGTGGGGAATAAAAACAAGGTGGCCAAAGAACTCGATTTTTAATGAATAATATTAAAAATGTCCAAAAAAATGTATAAAAAAATATACGTAGAAACCATGGTGACATTCCTGCACTTTCCGCTTTGCCTCAGTCTCTTCCGTTTAAACGCTCACGTTTTTAAACCCTCGCCGACGAAGTGTGACCAGCCTTGAAGGGACCTGGTCGGGTACCATGTTAGGACCCTGGCGGAGGAAGTGAAAAATAATCAAGGCTTAGTCAATGGCATAGCTGAATGTTTTCGAGGATCTGGTAAATCGAAATACGAGTTTCCTACGTCATCCCGTTCTAGGCGTGGTCACGGGGAGGGAAAAAATGATTGCAGTGGTGCCAATAAGGATAGGTAAAGAGTTTATTTAAAAAAAAAAACACTCGCCAACCTCTTTGGACACACTTCAAGAGGTTGGATGACAGGAGACAGCGTATAATTCGAGCGGAGTACACATCTGAGTTACCCAAAATCGGGTCCAGCTTTTTCGTCCATTGTGAAGGAAATTTTCGCGGTACGATCCACTCAGCTGATTGCGTTGGAAACAGGCCGGAGGATGAGAGAAGGGAGGGGGATGAGGTGTCTCGTTTTGGCGATCCGAGGGGTTCTACACGCACGTCCTTTTTCATACCCCCTACCCATCGCGAAAAGGGTCTCGTTCCTCCTCCCTTGGCCCTTCGTCCTTCACGGTCGACGTGTAACTTAGACGATTTTCGAAGGGTCATCCGAACAACGGAGCTGTCTCTCGTGTGCGCCCCGATGGACCGCGAAACTTTTAGCCAAATGTGCCCTTTAGGCAAAATGAGATGGGCGGTCGACACGGACGCAATGCTTCAGTGACGAATTGATGCAATTCTTGCGGGACCTTGAGAGGGAGCAATTTCTTATATCGCGTGAAATACTTTTTTCGGGATACTCGAATGCTGTGGCGCGATTGATTGACTGCGCGTTTTCCAAAGTGGAGAAACTATATATGTATAGGAATTTGCATACAAAAGAGCGAATATTTTACAACGTATTGCTGCCATGAAAAACATATCTCATACAAAAATTGCAGCGTTTTCGACTACGCTTCGTGTTCTTTATAAAAATTCGTCGCGTCGAATTTTTATTTTTATTTTCAGGCCTTCGGCCGAGTCCAATGCTATAACACCATTTTCAACGTTTCGAAATTTTCCACTGCTTCGTAAACTCTACCTGCATCGAAGTGTATTAAAGAAAAAGTTATATTATTTAAATCCACGAAATTTAATTATTGAAATAATGTTTCACTTTTTTATTTTCTTTACTGACAAACGAATTTTTATTACTTAGATTTTACGTATTTTATTAAAAAAAAAAAAAAAACGACAAGTTTTTTTTGTATTCAAAGAATTAAATACTTGATACGATTTTTCGAAAACCACAAGATCGAGGTTTATAAAAAAAACATCCACTATTTTATAAAATCCATCAAAGTGATTTCTCTCGAAAAATGTATTTGCAAATTCGCCACCCAAAAGGGGTTTCTTGCCAGTACATCGATCGCGGCAAACGAACCGAGACCGAAAAATTCTCGACTTCAAAGTGAAAAAAGAAAGACCACAAAGAAAAAAGATTAATCAAAAATTCAAAGGCTCAATCGTGGAGTGGTTGGGATGAAAAATGATAACGCCGGAGAGTCTATGCAGCCATACTGTAAAAGCATCGATGGCACGGGCTTGGAAGAAGAAAAAAAAGACGAGAGGAAGAAAGGAGCGGACAGAATTTCAAGTAACGTGAGCCAGATAAGCCTCGTGAGTGTCAATCCAGGTCTCCACTTTCGGGAGAACTGCGAGCTATATAAAGAAGCTTCCTCGTGACGCGTTGGTAACAAAACGAAGTTCCTGAAAACCGAAACTCATCCATTTCGATTGTACACGTGTCACGTGCCATTCTCCCCCCCCCCCTTTTTTCCAAGGAGGGGGAAGCTTTTTGCGTTCTTTGCGTTCGCTTTCACTCTTCTCTTTGCGCTCTGCCCTCCCCCCCCCCCGGCCCCCTACTTTCCGTGCAGCTTATCCCCCGTGGGAGTCGTTTAATTCTCCACGTGCTGTCGGGATTTCAATTTCGTATGAGGAAAATAAAACGAGAATTTTGTTGCATAGCCACGAACCCGAGGATGAAGGCCAAGGGCGATTAAATTTTCTGCTTCTTCTTCTGACAGTTTTTAAATATATAATCAAAGCTACAAACTCACAGAAACGTGTTGTAAGATTCGATGGATCCTGGCAAACGTTATTCCTCGTTACGGTTATTAAATACAAATTTATAGGGATGTAGAGAAACCCTAGAGACTGCTAAGACAAAAAATTGGTCGTGTCACTATTTGATAAGAGACTACCCGAAGTTCCGCGAATAAACACTCGTTTTCACATTTATAGCGATTGCATATATACTGATCAGAACGTTATTATTGGGGATCGTTTCTGCTTGCATCCATCATCAGAATCTCGGTGAAAATAACCCTCGATGAGCAGTTTCGTAATTAGGGGCTATTTATATTCTTAATTCAAACAGTTTCCAATTTTCTCAAAGCTGATAATCTTCAGTGATTTTGATAGCAGTGAAACGAAGAGGGCGGAAGTCTTGAATAGATAAACTATATCAGCTGACCCAAGCCGAATACCATGGTGCAAAGTTCTCTCGAATTCAAGTCACATCGTTCGATAACATCGAAGCAGCGGGAATAAAGGCAACATCCTCTCAAAGTAAATACGAGGACAGGCCAAGCACGTCGAGATAGCCGAGATAATTAAATCAGTTGTTCTAATTATGTCTCTTGACTTGTCTGGAGTCTTCGAGTCCTTATCCCTTCCCTCCGATGGGTCGTTATTCCGGAATTAACGAGCCCGGGCGCCCCCTGGTGGCCTAGTTCATTCGAGACATATCGGGGTGTTCATTCGCATGGCGATGAAGTGATGGAGAGAGAGAGAGGCGTAATTTCGTACAGTGATTTCATTTAATACTTGGATGTTGAACCAAGCTCCGCTTAACCACGAACATCAAGGCCGTATATAAAATCACTGTACAATAGTATCGATGTATCCATCGTCAAGTGTTTCAAGCTCAATTTCAGAGGTTGAGATCGTCAACCATGTTTCATTGAGGCAGGAAGGAAGACCATTTAGAAACGTGAAAAAATCGATTTTCACACTTTATTTATGTTTATAAAATTTTCTAATCACTGTATCGAAATTCCGGCTTGACAGACTGTAGAGAAAACAATTTCGAATATTTAAAAAAAAGCATTAGGAAATATTAAAAAGTTTCAAGTGCGCCTCAAGCCCTTTCGTTGGGCAGTCACACTTTCTGTAATAACTTTTTTTCTAGAGGGCATTTTTACGATCAACTTCCATAGAAATATCCCTAAAGCTATAAAGAATAATCATCTGCTAGAAAATTGATTTTTTTTTAAACTCTGGACGTATGTAAAGTCTTAATGAGGAAGTTCACCTGTTTCCACCCCCAATGAATCTGCAAATCCATTTGTCTATCGAAAATGATTTTCGAACTTTATAGTCTGTGGGATTCTCGTATCTTTAAGCTGCCTGTGCCCATGCGGTTCAATCTTCTTTCTATTGAACATTGTCTTTCCGCAACTGTCGGATAGCTCGCCTGGAATTTCGTTGGATTTCCATAAAGCGCGTAGCCGTACGTGATTAGGGTTGAACAAACGGAACGAGAAATGAGGAAACACGATTCTGGGAGGAACTAAATCGTAATCAGGATACGTAAACGAACAAGCTTCGTTCGGAGTTTAGTGGCTCCATGGGTTTGGATCAGATTGTGATCAGCCATTGACTGTTCGAACTGACGAGTAGTCGTCAGATATAGAAGCAGCTACGGTCGTAGTTATCTTCCGAGTCGAATACGTGACCACGATTTCCACGAGATTTCTCAGACTCGCATTCGGTTACCTATAGTCGAATTTTTCCAAGATTCTCGGTGCTTCGTTGCTGGATTTCTTAAGAGGTTAGGCCACTGAGAAAGGTCGAACAAAATAATTCGACGCTCGAGACAACTCGATTTGAAGATGAAGGTCCGATGTATGGCGCAGGAATTTGAGACTGAGGGCAAACATTGTTACAATAATATGACTACTAAGTTTAATATAAAAATTTAATAATTATTTAAAATAACGTACGTATGCGTTATTAAAATTTGAATATTCGCAACATTACTACTTATGAAGAGATGATTTATTGATGAAAATAATGATTGACAAAATTATAATTAATTTATTCAAAAAATCAAACACTTCATATATTTAGCACCATTTACCCAAAGAAATAATCTACTCAGCATTTATTAATATCTAATAAGAGATAAATAAATGCATTGATTATTTAATTAATATAAGAGTGAAGAAATTAACACATATATAAGTAAATATATAATTACATGAGTAAACATTTAAATACAATGGCCATTTCATTGATTTTCCGTCCTCATTATTCCGCATAATAATGTTGACTAATCTGTATATTCGACTGACAATTTTATACAAATTGAAACTAAAAAAAGGCTCCGGCGGTACCAGTGAAATTCGCAAAAATTCTTGGGTATTTTTTTCTATTCTTTTTTGGCCTTTATTTTTTTTTTTATATCTTCGATGCTTGATGCTTCGGTTTGTTGCTTCGTTAAGCATCGTATTCACGAAATCTGAATTCGCCCGAAACGTGCTTGAGTCGAAAAGTTCTGTTTCCTCTGGTTTCCTTAATTAGAAAGCGGTGGAGAGGTAGTCAACCCTGTACAAACGAGGGCGAATCTTAGGCTCTCGTTGAGGGCTGATGGGTAAAATATTGCGAAAAGAAAATTGAAAAAAAAAAATACTTTCAAGCTCGAATATGGAGAAGGTTTGGGGTGGATAATCGAAGGAGCAAGAATTTCTAATTACCGAGCTGCTCCCGCGATCTCCGCTGTTCTGCGTGAATTCACGACGACGACGACGACGACGACGACGACGACGGCGATGACGAGCTCTGGCAAAAGCCGATCATGGATGGATGAGAGGGAAATGGAAGAAAAGCTTTTCCCTTTGATGAAATTAATGGGAAGGGCGCTCAGCGCCCTCTTGTATACTTTGGAAGGGAAAGATTCACGTCGTGGAAAACTATGCAGAAAACGAGGAAAACTCGAGCACTCGTTCGTCCGACGTAAATATACAAAGATATCCTGGATCACGAAGGATTTTACTCAGAAAAGTTTGGGTTTGGATTTCCTTCTTTTTTTATTAAATAATCGAAACGCTTCGCTTAGGTTTATTTTTATTTACAATCATTTTAACGGAAGATTAGCAGTTTCAGCGTGAAAAAAAAACAAATCTTCACGCTGAACTTTGTTTTAGAAGAGGATCGACTTTACCATATAAATATTTTTAAGTTAAAGGCAACGTTTTTTTTTATTCTAAAGTGCTTCACGCGTTATCTGACAAATATTCAATCGTTTTGTAACGTATTGTCAACACAACGGCAATTCCGTACGTGGATAGAATGGACGATGTCCAGTTCAAAAATCTAAATGAATTATCTCAAGAAATTTTGAGATAGGTTATTCAGATTTTGGCTCATTGACAAACGACGACAAAATGCTAATTTGATAAGCATGGGTGCTCGTATGAGTATCTTTAACCAAAATATGTTAGTTCCACCTGGTGCGGTCTGATCTGGGTACGGCTTGGTTTTTTGGTGCGCAGGCCGATTGCTACTTCTCTCCGTGTGACCAGAAAGCATCCCGGACCGGTGGTCATCCCTCCAGCAAAGGGTTACTTAATTCTTAAGTTTCTCCTTTCTAGGCCGAGCACACAAAACGGCATAAAGTAGGTTACAAATATCCCTAGTCAAGGACCCCAAAAGTGATCCCTTTCGTACGGAGACCAGCGATCAATCGGGCGCTTTGAATCCACGGTGTCCACTTAAATCGGCGCTTTCAGTGGACACTGATTCAAAGCGCAGATTTTCTACATTTTCTTAAGCTGCATAAGACACTATTATTTTTCGGAATCTTTTATTTATTTCTTTAGAAAAAAAATTAAGTATCAGAAGTTGGTTTAGAAAAGAATTTCTTTTACGAGATATTTTTTGATTGGCTAAAAGAACGGAAGTCTCACAAAATATACAGAATAAGAGGAAATAAAGCCAAATAGTTGCCGGGAAAGGTTTGGATATTGGGCAAGAGCGAACGACCTGAACACATTTCACTCTCCTTTCTCTCGTCTGATAACAATTCACATCCGTGTAACCATAATATTCCACAGTTAACTTTCCGTATAGAAATTGCCGTCTTTACGGGAATGAAGGTCGTGGCCGTTACCAAGGTGATAAGCTCACGCGGGGAGGATAAGTCTTAGTCGAATTTTCGAGCGGAAAGGAAGGAGGACCTCCCCTTTTCCCCAGGGGTCGAGAAGAGGGTGCTGGGACTTTTCTGAAGCTCCTTGTAAGTATCTCATTTTCGTCGATGCTTTCAAGATTGCGAGGTACATAATCTAACGATAAATAAACAATTGCTGCACGTTTTTATTCCTTTTTTTTTGTTTGGCTGTTGGAATCGCGAGATTGTTTCGTTGACATGTTTACAATTTCAACATTTTATCACTGTTTTGAAAATTCGATTTATTGTTACCGGTAAATTTACGCTTTCTTATTTCATCGATGTTTTAAAAGTTATTTTATTTGCTTTATTACACTTTGAGTTATTAAAATATATTGATTAAAAAGTTTATACATAGATTTTACATAACACTTTGTTTAAATTTCCTTCGTGAAAAAATTGCGACACATTTGAAACTGATACGGTCAGTTCAACTACTTGTCAGTGCTTGTTTCAAACATATCCTCTAATCTTCTAGTTTTTATTTTATATAAAGAATAATTTAAAACACCTTTGATTATTAATATTTCGTACGGTATTAGTTAACCAGGTAAGTATACTAGCGACTAAAATTCAATACGATTTTTCGATCATCATAAAATTAATTGATATTCCATTTTACATATTCCACTAAAATGTGTTTTTTTAGGAATATGAAATAACCTATAAACGAAACAGCCTTACCTTTCGTCACAGTTATGGAATATATTTTGTCGTTTTTTTATTTAGAAATATCAAGTATTCCTAAAAACTGGCACTATAGGTTGTAACTTACCAAAAATGTAATCTCAGTGAAAAAAAAATCATATGTCGAGTTTGGTTCGACTCTTTTGATAAAGGACCCTCGTCACAAGAGACGAAAACTTCCGGTCCGAGTAAGAAAAGTTTAGGATTTCGTAGGACGAAGATAAGGAAGAAAAACATATTTGAAGGGTGAGCGATGAGTTGCAGAATTTTTTGAAGCTTTCAGGCTCCTCAAGCTTTTCGTATCCTCAGTTGATGTTCCACACGTGCAGAGTTTCTTTTTTTTTTCTCGCCGGGACGAGAGAACACGAACGAGAATCTTGGCGAGTTGGATGTGCTTTAAATTTCATAAAGTATATAGACAGTATCACGGTAGGAGGTAATATTATGTGCGTAGGTGTTTTAGAGGGCGAAAGGGGGAGGTTGGAGAATTTACGAAACAGGCAAAAGCGACGTTAACTCTCATACGCGAGCGTCATTGCCAATGCATGGCTTGTTGTGATCGTCTCCCATAACGCATCAATCTCGTCCCGGCAGATCCCTCGGGGATCAGCCAGTATGAGGGCCCCTGTCCAAAGCTTACCGAGTCTCATCCGTCACGAGACCGGCACGCTCTCACTCGAGTGCCTGCTTATGAGAGAATACCCCCAACCTCCTCTCTCTCTTCATTTTTTTCTCTCTCTCCTTCGCGAAGGATCCTGCCTCCTGGATTATTCCGTAATGTGGTTATTGCTTCTTCACCCGGTGCTTTCGGTCTATTGGCCTTCATTCGCATCCCCTGCACCACCGGGAACACAAACTTCTTTCCATTGGGTCCTATGATTTTTTTAAGAACGTCAGAACAAATCGTAAACACGATATTACTTGCGTAATAAATCCTGCTCAATTTGGGGATGACAACTCGGGCCCCCGGGAGGGGGGTAGTAACGGAAAAGTACTTGACTCATATTCCCGGACGAGGTTACTAGCCAATTTGTCTTTCCTTGTTCCGTCGTCGACCCGGTCGATCAAATTTGGTTTAACTTTGGATACGTTCGTAAATAATTTCAAATAACCAATTGGAGTATTTTTATTTTATGGGAATAGGTATGAAAATATTTCTTCATTGCAGCTGTTTTTTTATGGATTTAAAAGTGGGATTGTATCGATTAATGGTTTGATTTTATATTCGCGATGCAGCATTGGTGTCCGTGTCTTTTAGGGTTAAATAGTCGACGTCGAATCTAATAACAAAGTATTTTGTTTAATTCTAGGATTTATATATAGGAACAACTCGTTCATCGAGTTGAGACAGAATCAGAGAATTAGTCATTGATTTATACTGGGATGTATCAAAGAATTATTCGTTTTGCAATCTGCAAAAAAGGTTCAATGTTACTGCCTTGGACACTAATGCAGTTGAAGAAGAAGCCAATGGCAGAGGTTTTCTCCGATTCCGGCATTTATTCAGGGACTTAGTTCTTGATTTGTACCGGGGAAAAGAATCAGAATCATTCTCTAAGAGAGTTTCCATCATTTCATATTAAATATTAACACACGAGTGAGAGAATGAAATAATAAACGATCCTAAAAATAATAAAGGATCATTTATGATTCCAGCAATTATTCCCAGATTCAGTTGCTTCCACCAACGGGTACAAAATCAAAGAATCATATTTATTGATTCGATGCTTAATTCACAAAGGTTTATCGATATACCAGCACTAGAAATTGGTTGAAAACGTACTGAAAAATATCCAAATCTTTTCTCGCACAGTGCAAAGCCCATAAAGAATCCCTCATTCGCTCGCAAACAAAGAAGACAAACGGCCGTTGAGATTTGCGATCTCAATCACCAAGATCCCTATACTACGGATCCGGTCCCTTGCTTTAACTTTGAAATTCGACTTGATCCGGGTTAGGCAAGAACGATACAGGAATCCTCGGAGGCGATTGAGTGCGGGAACGGTGAGCCAACCGATGGATGTTGGGGGTAGTGTGAGGGTGGATTTTAAGGACACGACGGGTGGTTCGTTGATCCTAAGATCGATGTCCATTCGTGTCCATCGCGGTCGTCAAGGCTCATCCTTGTCATCCTCTACAAACGTTTGGACATTTTCGTTCAACGGTGATGAACGCGATATCGAGACCTCGAAAACTATTGTAAACGCATTCGCTTATGAGAGCGTTTAGACATCAAGAGATGGTAGAGGCATTTTAGATTCTGTTTCTCATTTCTAGACGCTAGTGAAAATGGTGTGAGGTTTAAATGGGACATTCCAGGAGGTTGAAGGCTATTCGTGACAAAAAGATCGTAAAGGTGCCCGCTTCAGGACCTGCCAGCTCCTGCGGTACGTTGATCCTAGAGAACAGTGGTATCCAACCTGATTCTCCTGATTACTCGATTTTCCTATCCTACCATAACCGCTTCGATAAGGCACTGGCAGACCAGCTTGGAGAAGGATCACTGGAAGCATGGGATTCTCTCCTGAAAAGTTTGGGGAGCCTGCGGGATACCAGGGCACCGATGTAGCTCGCGAAATGCTTAGGAAATCCTTTCTGTCCCTCCCGAACGTGACAAGGATCATCGTTTCTCAGCCCCTACCTACAGGACCAAGCACCCTCTTTTGTGTGTCATCGTCTGCTATTTTCTTATCCCTTGGAAGCTTTTCCACCAACCGGACGCAACCCGGATTGGACATACCCCTAGGATTTTCCGTAAAATCGTCTCAAGCTGCGGAAAAGAAGCACGGATGACCACGGGTCGGCTATACCGGAAAGTATAGTCTTCGGATTTTCGAGTTTGTTTGTAGAACTTCTTTTTCACTTCAGTCTTTCTTTCGAAATTCTGAAAAAATTGTTGATTGACAACAATTTTTCGTAATATTTTAATTCAGACTTTTTTCTGAACTATTTCGGCTCGACCAGTATTCAGAAGGCGGTGTTTTAGGTGTAATGAAATATCGAACAAACCGGATGCTCCAAAACAACATGATTTTGTGAAAGATGATTTGTTTGGGTTTGTATCAACCTGATGGGCAAATTTTTACGATTTTTGATTTCGACAAAATCTTATTTGGGTTTGGATAAACCGGAAGCTCCACAATTTTATATTCCTAGGGCTTTTATATTTTTAAATAATTTTATATTTCGGGTTTTTACGGAGAGTTTGTTTGGGTTTGGATCAACCAGTTAATTAAAAAAAAAACCAAACGTTTTTGGGATTCGTTGAAAATTCGTTTAGGTTTGGGTCAACCGGATGCCTTCAATTTTAGTGTTAAATTCGAATTTCGACGAACATTTTGTTTGAGCTTGTTTGATTTCTGAAGGCTTATAAAGTATTGTCCTAGTAGTAGTATCGTGTCGTGGACGTGCCCGGATCTTGGTCGGTCGTTGATAGCGTGAGATTTAACGTGACATGGGTCAGGACGTGTTGTCGTACCGGGGCACGTATCACTTATCGCGATGCTCTACTGCCGGATCCTGGCTGATGTGTCGTTCAACAATTTTCAGCCACTTTTACCATTTCTCATGAGCTCTCCGACCGTCCCACGAATTCTCGCGTCTATGAATAAATGTACGATCAGACCAATACGTCAGTTGAGTCACGTCTGACCCTCATTTGCTCCGCACTTCACCTTCTACCCTTCTGGACCGGTTGAAAAACATATATAGCCGGCTAAGTATATCAAAACTACCCTCAAGGCGAATTTACTTTGTGAACAAAATGCCACCAAGTCTATTTCCCGATACCCTGATTCCAGTTGAATCTAATAACGCTTGGAGCCGAATGGCTGATGATGAAAGAAGTCGAAATGGCCAAGTAATTCTCCAAAATCTATCAAAGATTTTATCCTGCCAAGAACGAAAAAAGTACTTTTGATGAGTTGACGATCGTGAATGTTGATTCATATTAGAAGGATCGGTAGGATTTATCGGGCCCGAGAAACAGTGTCCTCGACTACTCCCGGAGACATCCGATCGTTATTCATATGCGATCTAAAAAACGCTGTTTAAATCTCGTTAAAACGGTTACCGATCGCTAAACCGATCGATATGATCGAAAAAGATATTTTCCGCTCGCATAACTTCCTTGGCGAGTCAAAAGGCGTGAGAAACAGAAGCGACGGTTAATGTAATCGACGGGTATAAATAAGAAGATCGATACGAGTGATCGTTATCAGCAGTGATCGGTAATCATTACCTTGCGCCAACTACCTCTGGACGTCCATGTATAGCATACATTAATTCGGAGAAGTTACCAGCCAAGTGACAGATTGCTCGGGGCAAAGGCTCGAGCAATGCATCTCGCAACGTAGTGTGTAATAAAGGCCGATCGATAAATGGGGTGAGTTACCGTCGGTCGGTAATCACCTTCCGAGATGTGCTTATTGGCGTAGTGGCACTGTTCGATCGAGGATGGCTGGCTTACGGATTATAAATGCTATTGCTGAAGATCGGTTACAGCTTTTTTTAAATCTATTTATTGTAGTATAGCGACCAGTCGTCTTGATACTGAATACGTGAAGTTTTGAACTTGGATTATAACTTTAACCTCACCCAAAATTAGAGTTTCTTTCGGCTTGAAGCTAATTGAATAATGAAAACTACGTCTACATTATTCCTTCATTATAGCTTCATTACCGATTACCTTCAATCAAAACAAACACCAAATGATACTTTAATGAATTATCATTAAATTGTCATTGATCATTAAATTGCCGGAGGCTACTTACAAGAGAAAGTCCAAAAGACAACGATCTCATGGACCTGCCACTGATTCTCTGTAAATTCAACGACCCGTTATGTTTTCAGTAATAATTGAAAATCTAAAATTAAATAAACAAAGAATTCGCCTATATAATTAATATTTGGCATAATGAAGATCATTAATTTATTATATCCGAAAAAACTTAACCTAATAAAAGTCTTTTTTTGTTGTATTCGTTCTGATTGATCTAGAATTAATAAGAATTTATTCATACAGTGAAGGGAACATTAATTTTATATTTTTTTGTTGGATAGTATAATCGACCAGTCTGAAATCATGATCATCAAAGATCAGCAAAGCAATGTTTAGATGACTTGGTAGTTTAGAATGACAATCCCTAAGACGTTTTCGTAATCAAACAATTTTTAATCAAATAATCTTGTATAATAATACTGTTGATCATTATTACAGTTGTATAAATAATTAAGCAGTTTGGTATGAAAGTTATTAAAAAACCTAGCAGCTTTCTGCATGTCTAATGAGATTGGAATGATGACCACGGCTATCCGCATGTTACGCAATCATCGACTGGATAATCGGAAATGTAACCGAACGATTTTCAACGAAATTGGGGGATTTTTCAATCTAACACGAGGGGCACGTTCAGTGGTCTCTGGAGTGCCAATATAAGCAAAGACCAAGCAGGGTACCCAGGCAGCTTGGTCTAGGTCTACGACGCTCATTCATCATTGTTAAGGGGCGGATATCAAGTGACAGATTAGATAGCTCTCCCTATTATTCAACGATCACTGATTCGCTAGCTTCACAGCCACTTACCTCGGTAGTACCGTCAAATCCAATACACCCTCGAATCACTCGTTCCTGTCAGAGCTTCAGGCTGCTCAACTATCCGTTGAGCAGTCTGACATCGTGTTACGCTTCATCCACCGGGATATTCAAATTCTCCAAACATTATCAATTTTCTCACCTTTCATAAATAAACAATTGCAAGAATCAGCTACGTCTCAAAGTAAAGTAAAAATTTATCACCCTCGTCGCGTCTCCTTCTACCCAATCTCGAAAGACCTGATTTTATTTCGATTCTCTATTTTTCGTGCGTTCAGCGAAGCATTCATCGTACATGCATCCCGTCGTGTTGATAAGCGAATCTTAATCTTCGGTTGATGTTGATTATATGCTTTTAAAGTCGCTGAAATCGATTTTGAAAATAATTTAATTACACCACGTTTGAAGTTATGGATATCAGAATCAATTTCAGTGAACCCAAAAATATATAATCAACATTGTGTGTCCAGGTGACAATCTTTTTTTTGTGTGGCTGTGATTTTTATAAAATCTACATCTGACGTATTGAATATTAATATATCGATTCATTGACTATATATTCACGGCCTTGTACAATATGGCGGTTGCAAATTCAAAATGTTCGTTTTTAAAAAAAAATAACTTTTTATTTCTACTTTAAGCTCGCTGGATTCGACTATAAAATCAGAGTCGATATATTCACTATATTGATTTCTGATATATTGTATACATCGACTCTGATTTTATAGTCGAATCCAGCGAGCTTAAAGTAGAAAAAAAAAGTTATTTTTTTTAAAAACGAACATTTTGAATTTGCAACCGCCATATTGTACAAGGCCGTGAATATATGTATACGCCCAGTGTGTATTAATAAACGAACGCTATTCGCACAGAGGGCGATCAATCTAATTTATATATCTGGCAAATATAATTAAGTAGGGAGGTCCTGACGTAACGTGAAGGGATGAAAGGAGCCCTCGCTTCGTCAGATGAACGATATAATAGTTCGTGTAGGTTATCACATCTCTAGATCATCCATACAACCACGAAAACGAGGCTGCACTTATATGGGAGATTGTCAATGACCGCAACCAACGATAATCCCTAACGTCGAACCACGTCGACCTTATCGAGCTAGTGTTTCTTTTCCTTTTTTTTTTTGCCTTACCGTAGGGTCAGGAATGCCCTCATTTCGGGATCGATAAATATTGTGGATCCGCCTTAAAAGCCACTTGACGACATCATACACACGTGCTTGGTTAAGCCTCGCCTTGGGACTGAGAATGTTATTCCATTTGGTATTTTTGCACCCGCGAGAATTGCGCCAATATAAGGAAAGGGAGGAGGACAAAAAGAGAGCGTGTTTTCCAGCCTGGCGTGCTTTTTAAACACCATCTGTGACATCTGCGGGTGCACATCGAGTGCTATTCAAGGCATAAATCAAATATTGGCGATGTTGGTTCGCGTAGAAAATGGGAGAATGAAGGGACGGGACCCCGCGATTATTTAATAAAAAACCATTGGCTGTATTACGAACGCGAATTGTAGAGAAAAAGTCAGGTGTAACGAAAAGAATAAATAATAGTGGAAATTACGAAGACATATACTTCGAAAAGTGTTCTTCGTGTCAACAGGTTATCGACGGAGTTTTTAGAAAATAATAGAAACCCTTTCTGTAATTGGTTTTAACAATTTTGAAATTTTTAAAAAACAGTATTTTCTGTTACTTAATTTTATTATTCAGAAATTTGTTTTTCTATTTCGGCCCGTAGCAATTTCAACATTTATTTGGGACAAAGATTTTGGAAAAATGTTAACAATTGTTCATTTTTTAAAATTGAAACACGATGACAAAAAATAAATCTCGATCGTTTGGTTTCATATGAATCGGATGGCTAAAATAAAGTATAACGTTCAATCTCAAATGGCTGTATGTGGGTTTCACTAATTATTGGAGGTTTATGTAACCTCTAATGCTTAATATCGTACAGTAAAACTCCGATCACGGTTGTGTTAATAATCGTAAACACAAATATCCGGACGGTTTTTCAATCATCTTACATGTTTTTTATAAACTAATTTTTGTGTACACAGCTGATTAAAAATCGTCGATGATACAAAAGTAACAGAAATAGTAACATATCCTTCTTTGAAATAATAATAATTCAATCGCTTCTTAATTTTTCTCAATGAGAAAAATATTCGAGTGTGACAAGTTGACGTGTCAGCCGTATGTGAAATTACGTTCGTAACGACACATACGATTCTTTTTGAGTGAGCGTAACGCGAAGGTTACCGAAATTTTTCAATCGACGCATTCTCGAAATGGTGTCTGCCCTATCTCGACAAAGCCTGAAAGTAGAATGAAAACGAGAATGAGAAGAAATTAACATAAACGCGAAGATGTAGAATTGAAGGGTCGCAAGGGTGCATCGATCACGTATTTTCACTCAAACGACGCCGTTCATCCCCCTCCGAATTTTATCGAGATTTCGTATTATTATTATGTTTTTTTTTCGCTCGCTTATCATCACTGGTCTCCCCTAGAAATCCGCCAACGAAATCGCCCCTAGATTCGTCGTTTTCTTTTTTTTTTTTTTTTTTTTTTTGTTATCTTTTGCTGTCGCCCCTCCGGACTCTTCGAAGATCACGCGATCGTCGCGGTCCATTTGCATTTCCATACATGAGGAGATAGTTCTTGGTTGGGATAAGAAGATTACAAGGAGCTACAACGATCATATACCAATCGGGCTATAAAGATCTTTGACCGATCAGCATAGGACGATGTGGACAGACGACCCATCTAGATTAGGATTGGTGATGTAAAAGCAACTGCCTCGTCGAAGTCTAATTCCACCGCAATTTTACAAAATTTATTTATTAAGGAATTAGGTTATAGCGATATCATAAAAATGAAATTATTTTGAGAAATTTGGATCATAGGAAAAATATTATTTAAAAAAATCAATTTGAAAGGAAGTACTAAGATAATTGAAAACCGTCGCTGGAGATTGGGAGGTCGGTGCGCGGCTCGGGTGATCACCGAAGTTTAGGGAATGACGAACACGTTGGAAACTTGTGACGCGGCACCTCGTTACGTCGGTAATGACAATTTTGGGATTTTGGCCCCGTGTGTGTTTATGTACGTGTGGATTCGTTACGAGCGCAGCGTGGAGAAAAGACGCGCGTAGTTTCGTCCCAACGGAAACACACACGTATATGTACGTGTGTTTTTCGATTTTTGGCAGAATTTCAAAGTCGGACCATCGATTTTTGCAAATTTTTCCATACATGAGAATTTGGTACTCGAGGAAAAAAGAGAGAAAATAGGTAAAGACTCACAAGGGTGTATATGAAATAAACGAATACCCCGATATAAAAAATTATTAAGAGAATTGGGAAATCGTGTATACTTTTATTTTTATGTATACGAAGAACTGGATAGCTGGTAGGACTTGAATACTCGGGAGAACTTGGATACTTGAGAGAACGTGAATACTAGGAAGAGTTTGGATGCTTGGATTCATATACTTGGGAGAACTTGAAGAAATCAAGTTTTTTCAAGTATTCTGTTCCCACTGACTGGACACTTGTCTGTGGATATCTGCGAAAGGAGAACCTTTCTACTGAAAAAAAAAATCTCACGATCTTCACTGATAATAAAAATCCCGAAGCGAAAACTTTCGATACGCTTTCACGATAGAGAACCTCGAATTAACATTGTCAGGCGACTGTCGATTGTCAGCATGAGAGAATCGAAAAAAGTCGAGAAAAAAACCTCAACCATACGAAATCGTTGCAAAGATCATCTGGCTGATTTTTCTATTGGATATGGGTTTTGTTCGGTCGAAGGGTACCAAATCGATCGGAGGGGTTTTTGTATAATAGGCGAGAAGTGATGTGGTTGCAGCCCATGCCTTATCCCCGTTGGTAAGTGGAATAAGGGCTACAACCAGCGAAACGAGAAATTTCGATTCCATGATGTTTGTGACTCTGCGTGTGGACCTTCGTCAAAATCGCGTCTCACATTTACTCTCATGGGACACAATGACGTTTGGTCACGTGTTAACGTACACACATCCTATTGTGCGTTAAGAGCGCACACGGAGACGAATGTGGCCGCGTGCTATCGATGAGCACGTGTCGTTTCGTCACACCTCTAAAACCCTGGGAACTCTTACATAAGAAATCGTAGTGGGAGATGAGTCTCCGTTTTGTGGAAGTGCTGAGTGAGGTTTGAAAAATTGTAGGGGCTACGCGAGGCTGTACTGATTGCGATGATTGTCACTTGATTTTGCCTTGTTAGGGTTGTCATATTACTTGCTATTCCTGACGACTCATTCGCCCTTAAATCTAACAGGGGCGTTTCAGATCCACTCGAATGGGGCCATACCTGTATGTGACATTTTTATGAATTATACCAAACGCAAACTGTTCTTAGAGAACGACACAGTTGGACCGGTGCATTATCTTAGTGGATGATCCTAGACTTGGTCTTCCGCAAATCAAACTTTGTGAATTCCTGTAATTTCAGTACATCCACGGATGCTCAGACAACGATTAGCACCGATTAATTTATCAATTTTTGCAATGCTTTCATCCGTCTTTGACACTGAGGGCCGTCCTGGGCACCGATCGTCTTTGGTCGTTTCGTCCCTTTCTTTGAAACGTTTAAACCACTCAAAAACTTGTGTCTGAGATAAACATTAAATCCTCTAGACTTCTTTCAATATTGCATAAGATTCTGTGGCAGTTTTTCTTAGTTTAACAAAAACCTTGAGGTTAACCCGTTGCTCCGTCTGACCACTTGGAATTTTTTCTACGTCTGACTACTGCGTAGACTACTTCAATCAACTGCTACAGTTAAACTGAGCAAGCTGCTGGCTTGTCTGGTGAGCTCAGGATTGGGAAAGGACCATCAGTCCTCAGACTTCCCAATTGGCTGGGAGCAGTGTCAGCCCGATTATTTAATAGCCACACTTCGTATACAAATTGATTTATATTGGATTGATTGAGCTATGTCCAACCTGGCAGCCCTTCGGAAGCTCTTTTTCCATGCTTCATCTTTCTATAGTCCTATCCAGTTGTAGGGTTTTTTCTTCTGAAGCTTTTTTGGGCTTTAGCGATGATACTAACGTAACCAATTCTTACTAGGACCTAATGCGAAACTTCACAAAGCTATGTAACCCTTATTTAATGAGGCCCTACAAAACTACCAAACTTGACCGACACGGCTATATACACGACAAGAAGAGAGACTCTTCTGAAAGTGAACCAGTCCCAAACGATATGGCTGTTTAATGAGTACACGTCAAGCTCTCTCCTACCCTCGTCAAAATCCAGGACCATGAGTTTTAATTTCCATCCGACCCTCCACTGATACTGCCAAGAAAGCTTTTTTTGTCCGTTAACTTCCGCGGTCTTCCGATATTCATGCGCAACCACGAAGCATTCAAATCATTATCATTCCGTGCGTCTGCTCCATTATAGGAGAAGAGAAGGGAAGGGCGACGAAGGGCTGGCGGGGGGTAAGAAGTGGTGAACCAATCTGTGATGGGGGATCAGCTCGTCACGCCAACAGGAACTGTCATTAAAACAGAATGGTTGTGTATCTACTTATTTTTCAATTAAGTACTCGATTAATCACGCCTCCCTCCCCGATCTCCGTTCATCATTGTTCCTTCAAGAAAACAGGGTGAGGATATTTAGCCGGTAGTGATGTCGGGAAATCTGAAGGGTTCCCCGATAAAGGCGCACTCAACGATTTTAATAAAGATTAAGGTGATTCCATGGTATGACTCGAAAGACTAGACAGGCTGAAAAGAAACGGCTAGTTTTCAATGATACTTTTGCACTTTTTCCTCAACTCGATGCACGGATATATGGGGTGGATGATGGACTGGAGAAAGACGGAGCAACACAATAGAAACGCACTGCCTCCGATCGTTTTAAATAAAAATTCACCCTTTTGTAAGAGATATTGAAAGGGAGCTTTATAATGGAACGTTGAATGCGATCCAAATTGATGACGGCCAGACGTTACGGTTCCCGAAAACACTGTCTCCTGTGGATAGATCTGTTCGTCATATGACGTTGGAATAAAAAGAGACTTTCAAATAGACCTACTGACCGAAGATCGTAGAATTCGACGCATCACGGAGTTACGTAAAAACGATGTTTTTTTTTCTATCCATGAATCAATACTATTTGAACAATCGTATCTATTATCGTCATTCCAAAAACCAATACTCAGGTGCTGGTTAGGCGGGTTTTCCTACTGGAGGTTGATTTAGGTGCCATGGACTACACTATTGCGTTGGAACTTTCATTCCAATTTTGCGTGAATCCGCCGAGACATCGAAAGAGAACTTCGTAAACTTGATGAGAGAGTGGTACTTTGTGTGTGTAACTTTTATTTCCAGTAGCCTGTCCCTTCTGCCATTTATCCAAAAATTTAAAATTTAATCGCTTAACACTTTTTTTCGATTACACATACAAACCCATATCATTTTTATGACTCCAAATTATATCCTAAACGAAAGAATAAAAATTTCGGAAATTTCAAAATCTTATAGTACTGTTACACGTTGAAATTGAAAAATATATTTTTTGAATTTTTTTTTTGAATATGCTATCATTATTATTAATAGCTATCGAAAAAACAATGTTGAAAAGAATATGTTATTACTTATGTCTACTACAGCAGCTCTGTGAGTACTCACAGAACGAGCTATACCTATTTCGTTTATGATTATTATTGAAATTATTCTTACTATCGCGATCGAGATAATTATGATTGCTATTCTTATTACGTTTTAGCCCTCTCCCTGATTCCAACCCACATCCACAAATGTACCCACATGCACATGAACGCTATCGAAACTTGGGAATCATATCTTTCTGTCGCTTTTCCTCTGGAGCCAGAGAGTATAAGGATTATTCTCTCGTACTCGTGCCTTCATCCCTGCTAGTGTATTATCGTAATAAAAGGAACAGCTGACAGTGGCGCATACCGGGTAGCCAAAAGCAATTACGAAGCGGACATCCCTTGTATTTCTTAGGGGTTGTCCCTTCGCTCCCTTCTCCCCGAATATGGGGTATCATAACCCGACCTTGGTCATATCCGAGCTATACTGGGTCAGATTCGCGCTCGTACTCACTTTCTCTCGAATGTTCCATTGTTCTATCATGTCAGTAGGGCAGACAGGGTATAAAAGTAAAGGGATCGACCTCTAAGCGAAATTATTGCTTGATGATTCATACGAAACACCAAAACTGTAGGGGCGTCCAGGTGTAGTCTACGCTACAAGTTGGAATGCCCAAATGCAGTAATCAAGTACTTGCTGAGTCATGCGGAGCTTGATGTCGGGTATTTCAGGGTTTTCCAATCTTTTCATTTTCCGCGGGTCGAGTCGTACGAAGCTCGTGCTATCATTTCGTTCTGAATCAGCTTAGTGGATCATCTTTTGATTCCTCTTACGAGTACAGGACGGGTTACCAATTACGCGAATACAGGTTTATTACACGGATCTTGCTGAACTTAGCTTGAATTGCTTCAGATTCAGCTTATTCGTTTATGGAAGTTTCTATGTGGTGAATTCCTGTTTTAAGTGCCCATATGGGATTCGTAGATACCACATATTATGGTTTCGACATTGAGGGATGTATTTTTTGACGTCCCTACGAGTCCCATGTAAACAAACACCATCACTGATACTATAAAAGTATGTTTTAACCAGGGATTAGATACCTAAAGCAGCAAGTTTATATCAGTCCAGCTTTTCAATTAGGTTTACATCAAGATCTACACCTGGATGTCTAAGTATCTAGGTCCATGTACATTCTCAGATATAAATGGTACGTATATACGTTACTATCTGATTGGAGATTCAATTCTACGTCTTTGCCTGGATCATTGAATGTCTCGGTTCAGGACTTTAGATCCAAGTGTCTAGTACTTTCTATCTCTGATTGATCCTGACCCAGTCCAGCGTTCCAGACCAATTTCGATCTCAAGCCCGGAGTCTTGGCGCGTTTTTTTCACCTAGAGTTTGAGTCTATATTATTTCGATTCATGAATGGTCGCAAACCCCGCGTGGAGATTCGTACAGGGGGGAAAAAAATACACCCGCAACAGTAAAGCGTCAACGGAAAAAATCCAATGGTCGCTGGAGAGCGCGAGATGGTACCTAGGGTTAACTGGGGTGAGAGAAAATGGGTTCACGGTCGAGAAAAAAAAAAAATTAGTCTACACGGTTCTACGAGGATTTTGTGTGGGTCTCCACGAACACCCAAAGACCTATAGTCAGGGGGCAGAGCTTTATGAAGATTAGAGGCTTTTATTGTTATTAGGGCTAGGCAGCGTGCTCTTGCTCTTTTTTTTTATTTTCTCCCTCCTCTTCCAGTATTGTTTCTCTTTCCCTCCACCCTTCTCTCGACCTTTTTTTCACGTCCATGGTGAACACAGGCGAAGGTTTCTCTACAGAATTTTCCATTCGACCCTTCCCATCCCTCCTTCTCTTCTTTGCGTCCAAACTGACTGGTTTATTTAATTGGATATAATTACGACGGTTTTCTTTACCCGACGTACTCGGAAAATTCGAAGGACGATACTAAAGGGAATTCGGTTTTTTTACATACTACCAAAACACAGAGAGACCGAGAGAAAGAGAGAGAGAAGAAAAGACACAAAAACATGGTAATGGATTTTGCTGGAATGAATTTCGTGAACGGAATCCAATGCCAATCCAGGTCTATACATTTCGAAGCTTTTCTTACCTCCCTCGAGGTATTTGGTTCGAAAATTAATGAAGGATTTGGTATCCCCCTCCCCCGCTAATCGCGTTTATGCGTGTTTTTATTTTACGTGTTCGAAAAGTTTTCTGCCAAAAGAATCGTTCATGAAAGATTCTGCGGGCAGAAGCGGGATATTGATTATCGGTTTTTTAGTTAGAAATAAAAAAAATACTTCGATAATATTTAATAGCCGATCTCTTTAAAATTCTTTCACATGTGCCTGAAATTGAGTTTATTGAGGTTTTGTAAAAATGTCTACATTGTAAATATCGCAAAAAGTATTTAAATATATAAACTTTCAGGCATACATAAGGTAGGGAGAGGAGGTTTAAACGTATTCCACTTTCAGTCATCGATCACGTCCTGCGTGATACGTGATATCTGTAGTTACCAGTAATTCTGTATCTACTCTTACATATATAGGTCATGAATCTTTATTACATGTAACAGCGGCTAAGTTCACTTCATATTTTTCATTGACCCCCTTCCTCTCGTTATCATAGGCAATATCACACAGCTGGTCCTCGTTTTGTGACGTGACATGTACAGTACAGCGCGCAAGAAAGCGAGGAACATCGAGGAAGAAGTGCGTGACACATAGGGAAATCGCGATAAGTGGCTACTTCTCTTTCTCGTATCCCGTCCCACTCTTCGAGAGAATCCACGTGAGAGCCTTAATGAGAGCACGAGGGTTCTGTATCTCGTATCGGATGCGTGCTCGAGAATCCCAGAGAGTATTCCCCCAACTCTTCATTATACTTTCTCCCTCTCCCCTCATTATTCTTTTTATTTAAATCTCAATAAAAGGTGAACAAATATTCTAACACTTAAAAAAACATGCAATTTTTATTTTTTTAAATCACACTTAAGTTCATATTCTTAGAAAATATGTAGTTAACAAAAGAAAAAAATTGTTACTTCAGGACTGCCCGCCGATACAGGTCATACCTGTCGATAGATAATTGCATAAAAAATGACGGAGAAAAATTATTTTAAAAAATCGTATCAATCCTACTCTAACTTTTAATCTATCCTGGACTGTCCTACTTGTCTCCGAGAGATAAATACACGATTTATAGATCGTTTACAAAAATATGACAAATTACGAAAAGAAAAGTATTAAATAAAGAAAACGTATGAATTATGACCCAACGAGGATCGGGCTTTTGATCCACCGTGGTTTCACGGTGTTGCCTTTCCAACCTCTATGTATCATCAATACTCTCTCACCACAAGGGCATACGAAACCCGAAAAATCCGGAAACTCTCGTTCTTTTAATCATTCCCGATCATTGGATTCGCAAGGCAAGTTATGAGACTCTTTCCTGCGGCAATTAACGTTATACGGTGTCCCACAGTCGGATTATTTACGAGCCCACACGAGAGGATATTGGCCGTACCGGAGTTTATCGTGGACGTAACACACGTGTATAGTGTGTAATTCAAGGATATTGCGAGAGATGGTACAGACGGGGAACGAAGAACGCGCAAATCGAGGGTTGGTTTCTTCGACGGGGAAAAACACTCGAGCATGTTTCCGGGGACGGGGAGGGGAAACGAGGAATGAAAGAAAAAATCTCTACGCTTCGACGAAAGCCAGTAGAAAGAATATCTACCGCGATAGTCGAGAAAAGGACATAAATCGAGACGGAACTCGCCGGGGGTTCCAAACTTTCACGACCGTGGCGCCCCCATCATAGATTCTCATATTTTTTGGCGCATCCCTATTTCCGAGCGCACCAGGAGAAAAGTCATCCCGTAGATTCTTCATAACTCGGTTCTCGATATATTGGCCATTGTCGTCCTTTTCTGCAAAAAAAAAAAAATTATTATTTTGGGATAAAAAATTGCACGGTTTTTGATTTTGATTATGGAGCTGTCCGAATACATTCGATATCGTGGACTTTTACAGAAATTGGTTGCAGAGACGTTGCGAGATGTGGAAAAAAATTACTTTGCGAAAAATTAAAACGGAATTGTATAAGTTTTATTCCTCGTTACTTTGAAATTATCATATTTTTGATTCAGGGGAACTTTCTTGAAATATCTTAAAAAAATTATTTATATGAATAATCTTTGCATGTACAATTTTATTCAGGAATACACATTTTTTGTTATATCTCGCGATATTTTGGTATCGATGTAATACAATTTTAACGAAACCAAATTTTATCTAAAACAATCACAGTTTGATAAATTAAACGAAAATTTATTATCTTGTTTCCGTGTTTATTTGTTATTTTTATAAAATATGTTTCTTGTAAAAACTGAAACCTGACTTATGTAATTTCGGTTTCTGGTTCAAACTTAAATGAAGGCCTACCTTGATACAATTTTTAAGCAGGGCTTTGCCTTATTAATTATATTTAAATATCGGCATCTACATTTTTCCTACCGCATCGAAATGTTGATCCAGTATGATACAGTGATACAGTTGATACAGTGGCTTTTAAATAAAACTGTTATTATTTGCGTTGGTTTTTTGCAAATAATAATAATAATTGTATTAAATTCTTTGGAGAATATGAGATAAGAAAAATCGTTCCAATTTTTCGCACCGTGCTTGTTGTGCTTTACGACAGATTCGTTTTATCATCGTTTTATTTCGAGTTTTACTGCATCACGACAATTGCAAATGTCATACACGGAGTCTAACAGGACCGTAATAACTGCCTGGACTAATGTGACAAGAAGACGGAGGGGAAAAAACAACAGAAATAAAATGAATTACGTATTTCCGTATATTTGGGATATTCGGAAATTCCCCTCCCCGCTACGTTTTTACGATGATACACGAGAACCCATCATAAAATTGCGTTCCTCGGGTGCTTTCGGAAAATATTCATGCTATTAACATTAGATCCTGACGTTTTGAGGGTACGGGAAAACGACGATTTTCCGGACTTGTATTATAGCTTTTAGCACCCTGATAATGATACGGTTCGTAAAAAGTGATTGCATGTGATGTAGTAAAAAAAATTGATGTTTCTTAGAAAAATACTCATTCCCGCTCCCCGCTCCAAAAAAAAAGTAAACGCAGCGGTAAAAAGCCTCTTTTTGGAAATTATTTAAAAATAGCCAAAAAATGACTCTTTCCTGTGAATTTTTATCGTGAAGCTTTCGCGAAGTCTTGACGCGGTATCGCAGCTTTATAAATTCTTCGCAAGATGCGCGTTGTGAGAAAAAATGTACAGGAACGAACACTTTGAAAAATAATGAAGAAAGACGTGTGGATAGATGAGCTGGATTTTCAAGAATTTGACTTTCAAGAACTGCTGATCGCTCGTTTCGCGGGCATACGGAAAGATCGGTGTATTTTCTTTTTTATCCCGCCTACTCATATACTACCCAACACTTTTCATACTTTCCAAAATTTACGAGTTTCTCCCCTCGGCCCGATCTCTTTTGTGGTCTCTCTCGGAGTTTCGACTTCCTTACTCGTGACACACCAATCACTCTTAGATCTTCCTCTTGCACGTTCGCCTCAATTTTTTTTCTTCGCGTCAAAGAATTCGTTTTCCGTAAATTTTTTTTTCTTTGTTAAATTACTTATGTGTTGATTTTTTTCAGTTATCCGACAAACGTAGTTATATATTCAATTATTTGTGATATTATCAAATTAATTAATAGAATAATTGGATAAATTATATTTCTATTTATTATTTTATTCACTGGTTTATTTGTTATTATTCATCTATTCGTAAATTAATAACTAAATTAATCTAATTGATTAATTTATATATATATTATATCAGTTGCATATTTATCTTATCACCTGTATCCTTTTTAATTAATTAATACATTAATGTATCTATTTAGTTATTAAGTTACTTATTCTTTCGCCTCCTTTAGTGTTCCGACTTCGTTACGGTTCTTCCTCGTGATAGCGTATCTTTCTTTCGTGCGATCAATATTTTTATTCCCATTTTAAAAACAAAATTCAACCGCTTTTATGTTTTTTTACTTTATTAATATCCTTATTCGTTTGTTAATTATTAATTCGTTTGGTTGTGTTCGACGTATTTTCTCAATTATCTGATTTGCTTGTTTATTTTGTTTACGATTGTTGACAGGGCTTGAGAAATTGTAAATGAAAGTTACAATTTTTATACAGATATTCATTAAATACAATTTTATTTATTATCAAAGTTTCCATTAGCTGGTGGAATCGGTAAATGATTTAGCGAGTTGAACACTCTTGGATCAGACTTCTAGACATGTCGCGATGTCATTTGACATACTAAAAACATAATGTGTAGGTATAAGTAATACAAAAGTGTAATAATATATTGGGTATACCTTAGTATATGCATATACCTAAGTAAATAAACGTTTCAAGTAACTTTACTACTCAAGCAAAGCGATCCCCCTTTACCAGGAGTTGAAAGTCGACAAATCTTGCACGCATGTGAGTATAATCCCTTAATTAGTCTTATAGCAGAGGGAGTTTCGCGTTTGTTGCTGGACCCTTTTCCCTCTCTGTGGTCGTTTTATCCAGTTGAACCTTCTCTGGTAGTGCGATAGATCTCCGGAATAGGATTGCCTGTGGTTCTATTCAATCCAATTCCTGAAGAGAGAAAGAGCGGGGGAGGGGGGTGGCGACTCACAGATAATTAAGGGGAAGCTTGATAGGAACCGCAACGAGAGACGACTTGGGCAACCTGACAGATTCTCCTGTCCATAAGAGAGCTAGAGAGACAGAGGTAGAGAGAGAGAGAGAGGGGGAGGGAGGAAGAAAGCGAAAGAAAGAGGGAAAAGGGAGAGAAGAGGAAGATTCGTTAATGAACATGACGAAGAAAAAGCCACCTTAGCGGTATAGTATTAGCCGAGAAATTTGTGAACCTAAATGAACGAAGTCAAAGATATCATGACCCTCCTCACGTCTCTGTCACGTTTTCATATTTGCCCTTGCAATCCCGTGACAAATATGGAAGAAATAGCTGAAAATGAATTAAATAACAAATATTCGTAACAATTCAAAATCAGAGAAAAACTAAGTTTTTCAAGGAGCTTCCTAGAGTCACAAGGACACGATTCCCTTTTTGTTCTTTAGACATTTCTTCACTTTTCTTTTCTTCAAGTTACCTTACGGATTTTTTGAAAACTCAATAATTTTTCGATCCGCTGATTATTCCTGTGAGAACTTGAAGCTCAATCCTACCTGGGATACGTTCACGACGCTTACAGAATCTTTGAGTGTCATTGGTAATGACCGGCTGTCCAACCGTGATTTTAAGATACTTGGATTTCGACCCGGTAGGCTGAGGTCGTGGAGGAGATCGTATGAACGTTGTTCAGAGTATAATCATATATAGATTTTTTATAATATAAAAACTTCAAATGACCTTGGAGACGCGTGACCTTGGTTGTCGAACGTGGAGGCTAAGGATCGGACCACTCGAGACGATCTTTCCGGCCCAAGATCTGCGTGATATTTATGCGGTAACGTCAGCTGAAGGAGAGCGATGTCGTTGAAGGTCGTAGATCGATGTCGCGGTCCATTTCGGCGCCTTCGTCCTCAGATCGCCGATTCCTTAAATATCCATCAGTTGAGCCCTTTCATTGGAGAAAAGTCAAAGTGTTCTGGAAGACGAAACGGATTGATAGCCCGAAAGGGGAAGCATTTCTTCTTTTTCCTGTTGGCGAGGTCTCTCGGGATCTTGTCAAAGACCAATCCCAACGACCGCAGGTCTCTTTCCTCCTGACAACTTGTCCACCCCTTCCAATCATTCGTTTCTCCGAGAATCACCCTTCCTTTCCTGTCCCGTACTTTTCTCTACCCCTTGCTTGAATATTTAACAACGTCTTCAGTGGATTTAGCGCTTTTCCTCGATAATCCCAGACTGCGAAAAAGCTTCCTCATTGGACATCCTAAGCCCATCTTTTTTGGCGCACTTAATAACGGTTGCAGGTTAATGTCCATAGTCCAGCCAATGTTTGTCATTTCAAAAGGGAATGTACCGTTTGATTCTGTGGATTACTCAGTCGGGGAAGTGCAGTTGGCCAGGATTAGGGACATTAGTACACTTCCTTTAGGATTGAAGGACTATAGTACGAGTATAGCACGATCCGACAAAGTCTGCTATTAGGGGGTGTACATTTTTTTATCATTATCATAAACTAGTAACAATAATAAATATAAAAATGGTAACAAAAACAATGGTATGCTAAGCTTTCAATTCGGACAAAAAAAATTGTCCGAATTGACGACGTGGAGTTTCGAAGCTGCGACAACGTCACTTTGAAAATTGCGGTGTTTCTACAATCACAAAATAATATTGTCACCAACAGGTAGCTGTAAAAAAGTTCATTTTTTCTAGACCCATAGCTTTACCATGATATAACATAAAGTCAAATGATTTATTGAAAAAAATAAGTGTAAATAAAGCTAAGATGGAATTTAAAAAACTGTCACATAATTTCAAATCCCAAGAGGTCTTATCAAACTCATAGTACAATATCTCTTGGTGCCTATTCATATTCTCTCGTAATAATTTTTCTCCCCCCTCTCTTGAAGCTCCGATCTCATCGGTTTCCCTTTTCGCAGTACTTTTAATTCTTTCTTCACTCGCTTTTCATCTTTTTCGTCTCGTCCTCCGTTTCTCATTTCTCTCGTATTGAGAATTTGCTCCAGGGGGATTCACGTAACTTTCTATTGATCTCTCTCTCTCTCTCTTTCTCTTTTTCTCTCTCTCTCCCGTCCTCGTTGATTTTCCACTCCTAAACGTATTTCCCCCGAGTATATAGGGGCGAACCGGAAAAGGTGGGAGAGGAGGAACTCCCGCGAACAATCGCGCAGTGACTCGATGTCTTCTTTCCCACTGCCAATTCCCCTGAATTCGCAAGTGCGGCGCCCTTCGAAGAATAGAGTCGACGGAAACGCGGATACCCTTGTGTGTTTATGGGCGAGATTAAAGTCTCTCGTTAGAGGCATCTTAGTGCCTTGTCGGACCCCCGTTCCCCGCACCGTGCGACCACTTGCTCGCTTTTCTATTCTTTTAATCAAGCTTTTTTTTCGCAAGATGAGACACGAATTTTTAACTCTACGAGTGTAGCAAGAACTCTGTCATTATTTTTTTCTTATTTTTCAATTTTATTGATTCGGCCATTGCATTTCCTCAGCTTGCGCTGAGAAAGAGCAATTTCTGGCAAAAATCAACGTTTTTTTATTGCACCATCTAAAGACTACTAAAGAACTAAAGAAATCTTGATGGTTTTGTAATTAAGGATGAAACAATCATGAGTTGTTTTGACTGCCGCATCGAAACTTTTTTTTGAGGTGACTCGATTCTCACCATTGCTACTGGCTCATATTTCAATATTTTTAAATGAAAATTTATCAGAATATTCTTAGATTAATACTTAATAATGTACAATATATTTAAAAATATTAATGAATAAGGTAGGATTAAAAAAAAAATTACAAAAATATACTTTTGTTTTTCGTATGCCCGATCCTTTCGTATTGTTCCAAACGATTTTCTCTTTTCTTACCTCCATTTTGGAACGCTGTAACACACAATTGGCTTCGCTAAATACAAAACTGTCAAATACATTTTTTTTAAGCGTATCGGCACCTTTAATTCGCCCTATACCATATTATGACTCCATGCAAATACATCGATAGATATGGATCACTAAAGTCATCCAGCGTAAAGCACGCGGATTTTTTTACTCAATCCCATATAAATGAAGAAATGACGATTTTTTTTGCCGGACTGAAAAGAAATATTTTTTTCTTCGCGTGTATGCGAAACGATACTCTTCGTGCCGATTACACTACGTCAAAATTATTCGGAAAAAAAGAAGAAGCGACGCGAAAGAGCAATCCGAAAGATTTTCGAGTCCACCATGAAAAAGTAATTCGTAAATGTATAGTTATAAGAAAAATAACGAGTGCTCCGAATACGTGAGAAAAGACGTTTGTCGCTGTATGAATTCGGGAAGGAACTCTGAAGGGATTCTTCCGGAATGAGATTCATTAAAATGCTAATGCGCCAACAAGAGAAACGAATTTCACCGCTGCAGCCCATGGGGCATTCGACATCGAGTCGACTCCTCTTGAATTCGAGTGTTTTCGTTGCTTAATTTCATCCGTTCTTCTCGTTTCCAGCTGCAAAAGAGAATGAAGACATATTCGTTGAGTTCGTAAAGTACTTCAAAAGTATATATTTGTTATGCTCGGTCGTGTTAACGATCGGGCTTAAATAATGATACGGCCAAGATACTTTGAGTCGAGAAATCTATTTCTGAATATATTTATGGGGTGAGCTGTTGTAGCGTTTGGCGCAGCTATCAAGTTGGTGAATATTAAGTATTTTTGGCCAATTGAATAAAAAAAAAAACAAAAGCATACTCTATAGAGATAAACATACAGATTTATCTTTGATAAGGCTTGAAGAATTGGCAATGAAAGTTACAATTTTGATACGGATGTTTATTAAAGACGATTCAATTAATTATCAAAGTTTCCGTTAGTTGGTAGAATGGGTAAACGGTTTAGCGAGTTGAACACTATCACGTTAAATGCAGGCGGATCAGACTTACTATTTATTGAGCTTGTAATTGGTTACCGTGCTGACACTGGACGTTCGTGTCTTCTCGAAGACCCGAACGTCAATGTGCAACGGTAGATCACTCACGTATGCAAATTATTAAAGGGGTCTTGTCGTTTGAGAGATTGATTAAACAAATAACTGTCTTCGGAAACTAGTGGTGAGTTCTTTTAGTTCGCGAAGCATATTGATACGCTGCATCTCAGTGCCTGATTTAAACCTCGATCAATGATGCTTGATTGAAAAGAATCGAAGACGCGTACTCGGGACTAGCTTTTGAGGGGAGGAAAAAACAGACTCAGGGTGCAGATTGCCTCGGCATTTGGAGACCTCAGCTAGGTTATAAGATTCGTAAGGGACTCCGTTTGGTCCAAGGATCCGTTTGGTCTTCCGACGCCCGATGTAGGATGGCAATAGCCTGACGCTGAGGTTTCCTTGATACGCTGAGGTTTCCTTGAGGTTCTATGTTCCTCTCTTTCTATCATCTCGTACTCGAATAACCTCAACGGAGAGAATGCCAATCGCATACTATGGCGCGCCGAAATTGATGGGCGTAAGCCGTTAGCTAGCTCGGTGTAGCCACAAGGTCGAGGCTTCTCGTGGGGACCGTAGGCGCGATACGAGAGGAGGAGAGGCCTCTTGGTCATTGGGGTTGACGGGTGGCTGTAACGGTACCCTAGACGAGATGCTGCATCCCAGCTCCATTGGTTCTTCTTGACGGATCGTCTCGGTGTGAAATGTTCAAAAAATCGTTTTTCTGTAAATTTTCAAAATCAAAATTCAAATTATTACGTTCGCTACAGCGTTTCTCGTAAAAAGGGAACAGAGCCGGACTACGCCGGATAATCTTTAAACGCATTTTTCTCGGTTTTTTTTCAAAACGGTGTTCACTATGAAAGGAAGAGCTTTGAAAATATCTATTTCCACTTTTGAGAGAACATTTTTAACGTCATTGTGTACACTGGTGGATTTGCACACATACGTATATGTATGTATGTTTGTATATAGAATTCGCCACCCCTGTGAATATGAAGTTATTCGGCGCATTATAAATGTATGATACGTAACGCTCAAGATTGACTCTCGTACATAAGTGTCTAGCCCGTGGTTGGAAGAGCAAAAGAGGGTGGCTCGTCCCATATGCCTCTTCCCACGGCAACTTTATACTTTCAGTTCCGACACAGCGGACAGCCATACGTCTGATTATTACGAATCCCCTAAATTTTAACATCGAATTTCGTGACGATTTTTTTCGAAATGCTGTTCCGAAAAAACTCGTGAAGCAACTGAGAGTATATTTGATTACTTCCTCGAATATTATTGTTTTATCACCTGTTTCACGATAACAATAAAATAGCCAAAACCGCTTTTTTACTGCTATTATAGCGGCGTTGCTCTTCAAAGTTGGACCGGCAACTATCTAGTCCATAAAGTAGAAGTTTTGTAGCAATAGCAGGAATTTTTTCCGATTTGTTTAACCGTAATAAGTTAGTTAACTAACGGTGGGGCATAAATGACCCACGTGTACAGACGAGGGTTGCCAAAAAAACTATTTCAGATAACGAGTTAAAATTCTAGACCAGTAGGTAAGCTAATCTAGGACATGGATGATATCTTAGGCAATCTAAGGCAAAAGTGTGTACACCTAATCAGACGAGCTAATAATTACTGTTGAACACAGAGAGGTTCGAGTGACAACGGTAAAATTAGTGAGGTTAGTAGTAACACGCAACACTTTAATCCCCCGATATACCGCGCCCTTCGAAATATTTTGAGATTCAGAATGGCGAGGTTTCGTCGCGTACTTTAACAACGATTATCGCACCCCCCTGCTTCCTCGCACACACGCGTACATACATACATGTGCGCTAATCATTCGCTTCCAGACGCCTAATTGGGGATCTGAAAGGAGCGATAAAATTAGCACCCTAAACTGTCTGCTAAAGCTTTCCGCGGTTCTTCATAGTTTCCTCGTAATTGTAACACCAAAGATAGAAGTTAAGCCAGCTTGCGTTATTATCACAATTTTCTTTCGAAGTCCCCATTAAATTATCCGAGGATTTCAGGGGTCTAAATTGTTAGCGATAATTCGTACGAAGGATGATCATGGCGGAGCAAAAATAATCATTTCTAAGAATTAAAGATAGAAATCTAGAGATTTTAGAAATATTGATAATTATTTCAATTAAGAGGTTAGTTACTGGATTAAAAAATCGCTTATCATCTGGCATAACTCAAGTTAAAGAAAAAGGAACTCGGGGTTCGTTACAAGATTATTTAAAACGCTTTTAATTATTCATTTTTTTTATTTGGTGAAAAATTTTATTGATTCTCTTATAAATAAATGTCCAAATGATTTTGTTATCATTCAATGTATTCCTTCACGTGCAATTTTAAAAGTAACACCTTTCTCTTGCATCATTCTGTCGACAGATTTTGGTCGAGGCTTGCGAGAAGCGTTACGTTTTATTATTTTTTTTGACATCTTTCGAATTCGGAAAGGTGCTTAATTTCCGACGAATTGCATTATGTGTAACAACGACCCAGAATTGAGTTCACGTCCTTTGCAGACATAACAAAAAACTTTGCCATCGCTATACATCGATCGGTGGGTATTGAAGAGATACGACTGCTGCTGCTGTTGGGTACCTCTCGCTTTTTGCGTACCCCCTATACGGATGTATAGAATTGGATCGGAGGGTTAGTTGACGGAGAGCCTACAAGCAAAGAGAGTGGTGCACGAGTAGAAAAGACGAGGGTGGACAAGCGTCGGATGCCTTCGAGTATTCGACAACAACGATGTTGCCATACGCTACAGAGAAGGGCGTAACTATAAATTGGGATGTTGCAGTTGCGTCGTTCAGTTTGTACGTTTGCGATAGGGAAATATTTCAGTTGGCAGTAACTCTCTTTCAGCTTTGCCTTACAAACCTATATACACGGTGACCCAAAACTCGTTTAGCTATTGGGGCGGATAGATCTCGAAATTCTTACGTGACAAATTCTTATGTATTTATCTGTAGGATGCAGCGTTCGTTTTATATTTGATTGAACAACCGTAGCTAATCCAACGCGATAGCCACTGTGCGCGAGCCTACAACTGCTGCGCAACAACGCGGTCACGTCTCTTTCGATGGCACACGTGCGCCCCATTGGGTCAATGATTGATTCATCGATATCTAAAGAACAGTGCATCAGAAAGGAAAACGTCTTTAGACTTGTCTCTTCGAAATATCGCGATTTTTCTCTTTCATTGGTACTCTTAAGGGTGGCGAGTTTTGAACAGCCTTATACACGCTGTCACAAGGACTCGGCTCGTTCTACCTGACTCTTCGGGTTCTCCGGCTCCCAAGAGGAATATGTTATTAGGCCTCGAGGATTATGTACTTCTCGATAGAGATGAGCCGTGTAAGAGAGAGAGAAGGGGATGAACGGAGGGTGGAAAAACCAACGGAGTATCTGACATCGAGGGGTAGACGGTCCATGGAGATCCAGGCCATACGGGTTTCCGTAGGTAGTTTTGGAATTGTCGAGCTTTCGCGAGGTAGCAAGAGTCAAAGTACCACGGAATCACTGGGGTTGAATGGCGGAAAGAAAGGGATGGAAGAGCAAACGCAAATTCTCTCGACGGAAGAGCCAATTTAACGTTCTGTGTTTCTCTTCTTTTTTTTTTTTTCACGACGTCAAGAGCAACGATCGTGCGTCAGAGTTAGTGGGAAAATCGTACGCGCTTGGCTTTCCCTTTTTATATTACGATGAGCGCGAGGGTAGCGAGATGAGAAATGTGTATTTTCTTTCTGTTGGTGTCTTTGCATACATTTATGCACGTATGTGACAAGGCTCTTCGTTTTTATTTAAATCCTTGTCGACTGAATAGCACATAAAGACATTCGCGACAGCATCGAAATAAAAAGAAGGCAGCCTGTTTTTTTACAACCCCTAAAAATGTTAACTGGCTCAAGATTTCAGAACGAGGTATTGAAGATTTGATGTAGAATGGATTTCGAATTCTATGCTGTCTTATTAACGCATTATTTTGAATGTTTTATTTTAGATAATATAGATATATTGTTTTGGCTAATGTACAACGAAAGTATGGTATTTTCAATCATATTTTGAAATTATCCCGAGGGGGACGAAGAATCGCGACTTACAATTTCACAACTGATTTAATTAAGAATATTTTTTAGTGAAACTTTCTACGAAGCATTATTAATGTAAATGCAAATAAAATATTTCCCTAAAGTTAATTATTTACAATAGCTCTTATTATATAACGCCAACACCATAAATCAATATTTTCTGTATTAACAATTAACAATAATACCAGTAAAAATAATCTCGTTATCTATAAACGAAGATTAAATTAATTGCAAAATCGACCTCGATCTTCCCCATAAAACGAATTGTTTCCCATCTACAAAATTATATTTCATGGTGTCAATGATTTTGTAAAAATCGAAGTTTTTAGTTATTTCGATACTGGCATCACATCGATAATGATGAGCTACTAGGGATATTGGAGTATGTTTACGAAACTCGAACTTTTAATTTTGGTTGGGGTGAGGGATAAGTGAAGGGTAGAGAGTAAAAGATCCGGGGCAAACAAAATTCGTGAAATGACCAATTCCGGTGGCTTAAATATTTTATTCCGAGCAGGCCATACGTGAGCAGAGAGCTTCGTTTCGACGGAGCCCTTTTTGGACCCTTATCGTGGGGCTATGATACTCCCGGGAATCGAGGGTTGTTCGAGGCCCTCGCGAATCGTTAATCCCCGTTCGGATCATTTTTTTTTCGCCATGGTACTTACTTTCGCTTTTTAGTGCTTTATATCGTTTCGACAGCACTAAAAGCACAAGAGAGTGAGATCCAATCGTGAGTCTCGTGAAAAACTGTTTAATTTTAACGTCAACGAGCTAATAAAAAAAAGTAATTACTTTATGAAAAAAAAACAACATAAAACATCTGTTTAAAGTATAAAAAATAAAAAATAATTAAAAAATGCACAAAATAGCTAAATTTGTTTATGATTTTTGTGCTTAGCAATACATTTAGCGATTAATTTTTATTTGTATGGATAGATTATTTTACAAACATGCTTACTTATTAAAAATCAATTTGTATGCACCAACGTCATTAACTTCCAAAAATTATGAATCGATGATTACGAATTAATAGTTAAAGCAGAAAATTCAGTGACAGCCGATACTTACCCTGTAGCTGGTTAGTATGTCAGAAACGTGAAAAAAAAAGAAACGAGAGAAGGAAATGTATGATATCTCTCCGGGGACCAGCATCGGGCGATACCCATCGGGAACGCATATGTCAAGAGCAGGAATGTCAATCAATTGGTACGGAGCACACATGGGGGTGTAAGTGGCGAGCCACATCGAAGTGTTTTTTTCTCTATCTCCCTCTTCTTTTTATTTCGTTATTTCTCATTTCCCGAACGTGTAAGCAGTCGGGGGGATACTCGATACTCCCCGAAACGACGTCTCTAATGACTGGGTTTGCATGCATAAGCCAAGCTATGGGAGCAACGCGAGGTATCACGTTACAGAATAGATCGTGCGTACACACGAGTATATTTCAAAGCCCGCGAGAGAATTCGTCGTTTCAAGGGCCTCGCACAATCCCTCTTCCATTTCACTCCCACGTAAAGTCATACAAAGTGATTTAAATACAGAATGTTGAATTTGGATAATCTACAGCTGTATTAATTTTGACGATATAGAATTTCGCGTGAGCATACATTATTCACGATTTAGTGGAATTAGTATGGAATTCGATGTACCCTTAATGTAGCGTCATTTTACAGAGTCAATCAATGATGTCACAGTTTATGTAAACAAAGGGTCAACCCTATTGTGATAGTTTGAAAAAATCAATTTTTTTCACATTTTCTTACGGTTATGTTGTTTCGACGATATGTACACAAAAAATTGTTTTATAATTTACAGAAGTAAAAGAGTTTTTGTGGATTAGTGGAGAATGGAACAATAGTAGTTGAATATGTAAAATTTTTTGACAATTTTTTATGTATTGGTAAAATCAATTGTTGAGCGTAGTATTTTTTAAAAATTACTAGTCCTGGAAGCATCTTAAATAATAATATTTTAGGCACAGATAATGCTTTTTTATTGCAAATCGTTAACTCATTTTGAAAAAATAAATAAAATCAATGGCCATTCTTAATAATAGACGAATCTAAACAGAAATGAGCATTTCTTCAAATAGACAAAAATGTCAAACAGGCGTTAACTCCGCTATTTACTCTACCAATCTCCTTCAAGCATGAGTTTTCCTTCATCCGTGAATCCCGTCGCAAGTTTGACCTTTACTTCAATTTAAGTTGCTTTGAGTGACGAACAATTTTCTCAATATTTCACTGGGTAGTAATCTCTTAATTTAATTATTAATTACAGAGCCGAATTAATTTTCGATTTTTCGTGATTCGGAATTTCGATTGAGAAATTTTTACGAAAAATGGAATTTTGATCGATAAATTTCGTCCACTTCAAGGTCACTTATTTTCTTAATGCTACGTACGGTACTCGCGTTTGGCGGAATTGCGGAATCAGCTCGTAAATATACGCTCAGGATCGTGTTAAAAGGTGGCACAGATAGTGGTTGAGGAGATAGTGTATCGGAATGGTGGCGATGCCCGTACGCATCCTTGTCCAGTAGAAAGCCAAGTCGAGATAACGAGGAGTACAATATGTACGATCTTACGGTGTGTCGAATGTGGCCTCGTTTGAGCGTGAAGAAACATTACTATCGACTCGACCCCATAGGGGCAACTACTATAAAGTAGTATCCTTGAAGACATACTGAAATGGCCAGCCTTAATTTCGTCAACGGAGGGGTTCCAACCATGATAAAGCTACTGGAGAGGCGAGGGGTGAACCTTTGGTCGTTTTCCTGGTCGGTCTCAGTCGAAGGCTCAAGAGCTGCTGTTGTATACGGGGTACCACCAATGGGAACAGTTTTAGCACCCAGGAAATCAATAAATGCCTGTACAAGGAAGTCAAGGGTACCAGGACTATCAAAAGCGACGAAAATATCAGCTGCCAACTGGTTAACGGTTCCAACATCTTTGTTGTGACGCGAAATGAAACGTCTGATAATAATGCACCCTCAATTAGACGTCAATGTGTCTTTTACGATTGTCAGTGATTTCTATGTGTGTTTAAAGTGAGATATATTGGACGGTAACGTCTTAGCTGTCACTAAATGGAGCGCCAGCGAATGATCTATTCTCCCGATCTATCCTTTTCGACGACTGCCTCCATCGCTGATGACTTTCACAGGTTCGCCAGTGTTCTGCTTCGCTAGTGAAATAAATGTAGAACAGCGACACCTTGTCTAGTATTCAACATAAACCGTCGGATAATTATTCATCCCGAATAAAATCTTGAGGTGCCTCCAACACCATCAGCGATGCTGCCAATCATCAGACTACGTCATCGATATTCAGCAGCCCGCTGCTGGCTTTCATATACTCTCGAGTGTTCTCGTTTTCTAGTGAAATAAAAATAGAGGCTGGGAATATCACGACTATCACTCGAAATGGAAAATTTACAATAAAATATTACGAAAATACCAGCTCCCACATGGTTTACCAATCCAACATTATTGTTGTCACTATAAATGGTATGTCTAGCAATCATCCACTCTCAATGAGACATCGTTGTATCTTCAACGAATGCCATCAGCGTTTACGACTTCCACGTGTTCTCCAGTGTTCTCCTTCTCCAGTAATATAGATGTAGGTCAGTGACATCTTGACTGTCGATTTAAGTGGACGGCCTAACCATGTTCCATTTTCAATGAGTCTTCCATGTGTCTTCAACGATTTCCAGCCACGCTGATTACATCCGTATGTTTTTCAGTGTTCTTCTTCTCTAGAGAAATAAATGTAGGCTAGGGACATCGTGGCTGTCACGAGAAGTTGGTCATTTATGGATGATCCATTCTCTACAGGACGTCAATATACCGTCAACGATTACCAGCCTCACTGACGAATTTCACATCGTCCCCAGTAAAATAAATAGCAGGCATTTCCAACATGGCACATTCATAATCCTGATTCATGTTTTTTTAAACCCAAGGACAATGTATTAGTCCTTGGAATCAGGGTGGTATCTGTCGAAACTTTCTCGACGACCCTTTCTGCTGATAACCCGTCCAGATTATTCCGCGGCGGGATTTGACCCGTTCCATATCAAATGGCCAGATCGAGACACATCACCCATTCGAAATGGATTGCAGATTTAATCGAGAACCGCAAACGCCTCTTTGCTACCTTACCGGAATTTTTCAAAATCCGCATTGGCCAGAGATAAACGGACGTGGGATTTACAGCGTGTATAGTATGTGTCCTCAAAGTAGTAGAGCTTAGTCGATTATACAATATTTATTGACAGAAATGATACATGAGCTGAATATTCTTCAAAATGGGACCCTTTTGCATCCACATACCGCTACCAGCGAGATTTCCAGCTCCCGTACATTCCCTGGAAGACGGCGGCCGGAATGCTGTTGAGTTCCCTTGTTGCGGTCGGTTGGAACGCTTCCACCGAGCCGTGATGATTTCCTTTCAGAGCGGTTTTGAGGCGGGGGAAGATAAAAAAGCCTGGTGGGTCAACGCCGGGTTCATAGGGTGGCTAGGCAAGGTTGTGATCTTGTATTTGACCAGGTACACCACCTCGCGAAAGGTTCTGTTGCTGGGCGCATTATCGTGATAAAACTGCCAAGAGTTGGTAACAGATAGGCGGATGCGGATGATGCGTTGTCTTAGCCGTTCAAGGATTTCCACGAAACTGCATTAAGGATTCGTCTTTTTGGCACTGTCCAGAACATTCTTCACTCCTGACACATTTTCATCAGTTTTGACGCTCGAAGGTAGTCCTGAACGTGCGTAGTCTTCAGTTTCCTCTCTCCCCTCCCGAAACAGCTTGTGCCAGTCAAAGACACTTGATGTACTCGTGGCATCAGCGTAAGTCGCCTTGATAATATCATAAATCTCTTTTCCCGTTTTCCCAAGCTTAATACAAAGTTTGATAGCGTAGTAATGTTCCAAAAGACATGGCATCCCGCCGCGTGACAAGGGAACTTGCAAAGGTTATGCAAACAAGCGATATCCACGTAGCTATGGCTAAAAGTTGAATGCCGTTAACGTTCAGCCTTTCCTTACTCAGAAGTACAGGGTCCTTCCCCTTTTACCATCCTCCCTTTATTTCTTCCATTTGTTCCGACATTCACAATCCTTTCAGAAACGTTTCGATTAAAAACAAGATTTATTATTAAATTCATTATTTTTTATTTTTGTTTATTTATTTGAGACGATCCAGAAAAATTGTATAATGGTTACCGCGAAGCGCTAAGTGCCGAACGAGGTCCAACGAAGATGGCGATAATTTTATGAATCATCAATATTTTTCATCGATAATTTGTACAAGTCAAGTTGAAATATAACATAAAAACTCTGTGTATCCACTTTTGCAAAACATACTTAATTACCATCGAAAAAAAAATGATTAAATGCTCGTTTTTTCACGCCTCTGACTACATCTCCCCCGTTAAAGATGCTGATCCTTCCAGTTGGCTACAACTGCTACGGCGGCTACTCCCTCTCCGGGAAAGATACGACACCCTTGTGCAACTATTCTGTTTTACATTCCCTCTGGTCCGCTACACTTAACGCAAACACTAAGATCCGAGATATTGCGAAGCTACGACGATACCCCGAGTAAAGGGGTTGACGGATTAAAGGAACTCCGGATGATCAGCGAGACGAGATTGTTGTCCCGGCATTAAACTCGGTAACGCAGTTAGCCCGGTTTATATCTTGGGTCGGCTAGACCCTTTTCCTCGCACCAGCGATCTTTGAGACGAGTAAGAGAAGAGTAGCGAAGTTGAACCATGGAATATGCAGGGGGAAAGAGATCTGATTAACAAGGTCTTATCGTCTTTCAACTGGCAAAGCTCCAATGATGACCTCGAATCTCCATTGGTTAATCCTAAACTAATTCTCAGCATCGCACAGGCACCTCCAAGCCACCTCCGCGGGATTCTCATCGACGAACAAGGAGCCGTCTATGTCCTTCAACATCTTACCCTCGAGTTTACATACCACCCCCAAGTTACCAAGACTTTTCAACATCATGCTGTTTAACCTGGAGATTGAAGCAGGAAGTATCCATTTATAGGCATTTTCCAAAGTTAGGGATATTCAAGAAACGCAACGATCATCCTTATAATTAATTTCAGTTTTTCCGATAGGATAGCAGAACCTGCATAGATGATAACTCAATCAGCGAGTCTTTGTACGTTTGTACGTCTGTACGTTTTTTGATTGTAACCCTACATCCTGGTTCGTGCTAGCTGGTTGTTTACCTTTTTATGGTTTCTAATAACGGCGATCATCGTTAGTTGATATGGTAGAATCCGATAAATATCTAGTCATACCACATAATCGAATGATAACCTGAATCTATCGCTGACATGGCATGACCAGGATCAACGATTCCTAGGAATATCTAATTACACAGCTGCGTCAAAGGCAGTGACCACTCGCGTCGAGACAGAATATTCAGATCAATAGTTGGTCTCAGTTATATCCTGTTACCAGCGGATCTATTACTGATGTTACCTGTTGTCCAATCATATTACAGCATGATCGTTATGAAGCGAAGTGTTTTCGTATTCAGAAAAAACGAGGTGATCCTTTTTAGTGATTTCAATTACCGCAATGCGTGAAATGATTGAAATGCCACGGTCTTCAATCGAAAAAAGACACAATCATTGGACAACAGATGGTGTCGTGATGGTGCAGTATCATTGAAGCTGAGCTCGAAATCTTGGGTGGTTGGTAAATCTGAAACTTTGCCATGGTCGCTCAGGGACGAAGTGCTGTATTCCAATTTCCGCTGGTACCTAGATTTCTGCCTGCTTCTGTTCAATCCTCATAAAAATGCGAGGGCTGACGACACCCGATGAATGCCACTGCCATTGCAGCCAGCGTGACTGATTAGTCGAAGCTCGACGACATACGGAAACGATAGATTCGAGTGGCGTGCCAGATCGCCAGAGGCTTTTCCGTACGCTCGTACTCGTCTGCGCTACACTCGAGCTATCTATTATTTCTTTCGCCATGGCCTTTCATCTCGTTATAACCGGCACGAATTCTTAGGAAAGGAGCCGAATGAATTCGGTCACGGTTTAAATCCGACCAATGTCCTGGAGTATAGAGCCAACAAGGAACTCGATCATCGTGTTTCCCAAGCAAATCACTAACAAAAAAAACCCCCGCATGTTCTGAATAAAAGAGAGTGGCTTTCAAGAGCCGTTGAAGGGATACAGACATGACAATAGAACCGAGCTTGTTTCTGTTCAACGAAACATCGAAGCCAAAAAAAAAGTAGCAACAGTAATATTGATCGTCGAAAAATTAATGAGGAAATCAGAGATTTGTACTGGGCTTGTCATCTTGCGTTGAAGGACGAAGCAAACAAGGGTCGTGAAAAAATCCGGAAGGAAACTTCTTCCAACTATCATTTGTTCCTCATTGCTACACCCCAAAAATCGATGGAAAGAAGAAACATTGGGCCATTGGACGACGCGGTAACGTCCCTGAAAACGAATCGTCCTTTCATCACTTTTTCTTTTGATTTATTTATACATTTCATTGTCCGGCTATCTGTATTTATACGTATAGAGGAAGCAATGGATTAATCTTGCCTCATAACGTCCTTCCTCGAGGACTTTGAAAGATTTTTGAGGGACCTTGATAGATTTTTGAGGGTCGTGAGTAATCTTCGAGTGCTTCAGGTTATCCTTGAAGGTTTTAGGGTACTCTTGAGAGTCTCAGCTGAATGTTAACGGCGTCAGAGTTATGATTATTATGGATCGTAAGTAATTGTTGAAGGGCTCAGATGACCTTTGAGGACAGTCAGCTGACCCTTAAGTACCGCATATGATTTTTCAGGAGCTCAAGTGACGCGATCGGCAATTTTTGGTGCTTACGTCATTTAAGATCCTCTCGCCAGTTCCATTATTTCTGTTGCGTCACTTTTACCACTCACATGCCTTAACCCATTTTGTATCTGCCCTATTGAGTTACAGATTTGTAGTTTAAAAAATCCAATTTTAGATTTAAATGCAGCTAATGATTTAAATCAAACAATACAAAAGTATCCGTTGGGTTTGTTCATATGTGTGCAACCCACAGACAAGGGGGTAATGACCTAGTAACCTACATCATTTTTTTCGTCCTTGGCACTCGATAATCGTTAGCTCTCACCCTATGAGTTACGAGTTCTTAGATATACCCTTGTTTCCTTCGTTCCTCACCCAGTACTTAGCCGATACAAAGTGAGTCCGAGACGAGGTGCGGTCGATCATCCATTAGAAAGATGTAGCTCGAAGCGGACTTGGTCTCGTTTGGGATTATAGTAGCATTACCGGGACAAATAACGGTCGTTAATGTTAACACCCTGGGGCACCCCGGAGTTTCCAAGTTTCTCTAGGGAAAGGGCTCCCGTGGTGTAACATTGAAGGTGGAGAAAACCGAAGTCTTTGACGGAGAATACGACTGCACTACGCAATGAGGGGCTCTTTGATTGCTACAACGAACGATTAAAGAGGTCACTGAAAGGACGTCGTGTGTTGAGTGCCTCGTATGATGACGGACGTCGTTGTGTCCTGTGCAACGTACTCTGTAACTGTAGTCGCTTTTCAGCTCCCTCTCCAGAGTTCATTCCAGAGGATTTTCTGCAAGCGACAGACCCTCGTTCACCAAGGCTTTATATCGACCGCCTGGCCCTCTGGTACCACATACGAACCTTCAACGAGACAGATTCTTCAAGCGAAGAAAACTCGATGACAAAAGTAAAAGAGATTCTACTTTTGTCATCGACAGAGCAGTACACCGCTGAGTGAAGGGAGAAAGGGTCTCCACCCTGAGAGAAGGGCCAAGAAAGGGAGCGATGGAGACTGGGAGTAGGGCCACGTGACATAGACACCCCGCAGAGAGTAGCAGGGAGCTAAGATGAAGTGGAATGCTCTGAAAACGTCACTTACAGATACAGACGACTTTTGAATCGTTGTTAGGAAATGTGGGAGTGAGCCAGTTCAGTAAGCTTTTTTGTTTAGGCGAGCAGCTAATTCTCTAATTGATTTTATTTATCCTTCATCCATACTTCTTGCTCTCCTAGGTGCTTTCATTGCTGTTTCGACCTAGAAGGTTAGTTTCGATATGCTTTGGGTTAAGTTCAAGGTCAATAAAACCACGGCCAGTATCGATAAACAGGTTTTAAGGTCAAATAACATCGATAGTTTTTTTATCAAAGATGAATGATGCTGAAATGAGATTGGTCACAAGATCCGAAGATGAAATACGTATCAAAATGAGTTAAGGTGAAGCTGGATCATTCCCAACATCGGTTGAGGTAAAACGTGATTATTACCAAGCCCACAAATAGTCCTTATTCTTGTTTGACGTTGGGTCTCGTGCTGACTACTCAGGACTGTGTACTGACTGAACTCAAAGTTCGGAGCAGTTATTAGTAGTTTAAGGGTTCGGCGATTGGGAGAGGAAGGTAGCCGATCGATCTTAATCAATCTTGGAGGAAATTCGTTTGTATCAATCTCAATTAAACGAGCCATCAACCTCTTTTTTTCGTAGGCTTTCGTTCTGCGAACGATCTAATTCTATTCTCTCTCTTTCTCTCTATCTTCTTGGTTCCGCTTGTTCATAATGTGTTCGGCCCACTGTATGATCGATGTTTATTCCCTTTTTTTCACCACGCAGCTGGTACGTAGGTTCACTACGAAACGAAAGCTGTTTCTTTTTCTTCTCGTCGAGCAGTATCCGCTTATCGTAGACGCAGCTCCCATTTGCTCTATTTAATTACAATGACCCTTTGGAAGGGCCTCGACGAACGTTTACCAACCTCAAATTCTACGCCCGCGTAAACGTTTCAATTATCGTCGAGTGAACCGACCGAGGGCGACTGCAGTAATTCAATTCGACAACAGCGTTTCTCAAATGAGAGAATGCACTGGATAAATAAGATGTCACAATGTTTTGACGATGTATCGCTCATTTCTGACAAATGAATTATTCGTTTTCGGTATTCCTGTAGTTCAATATTTAAAAATAATGATTTAGTCACTTTGAATGAAGTAATCAATAATTAAATATTATTAAGTAATTTATATTTCACAATACGTTATAATACAAATATACTCTATGAATACACTTGTTTGTATTTGTGTCGTTATGAGAAATTTGTCATTATTTTTAATGTTAATGAAATATTTACAAAAAATATCAATAATCTCTATTATTATAAGACAAATGAGTTCTTGATTAATCAATAAATAATTTAATAGTATCAAAAAATAAATCGTTAATAAACGTCATAAAAAATAATTGATAAACGAATAAACTTACTAACAATAATCATTCTGAATAAATATTGTTTATTATTATTAATAATTAAGTAGATGAATTATTAATTACCTTTTCTTTTTATTTTCTCTCTCAACGAAGTAAATAAAAAATCGTATATTATTTTTGTGTGCAACCATGCGCCGTTTTTATGTTTATCTTCGATAAATCTGAAATAATCCGATGGCTCTACTCCAATGCCAGTTAATTTGCCCCCGCAGAAAAAAAATGCCCGGTAATTCTTTACGATGTTATTGACAAATGGCCGTGGATCAGTCACCCCTCCGAGCATAATGGAACGATAAAAAAAAATCGGCCGCCTGAGAAAAAATGTAATCACGATAAAAGTACTCGGTTATTTTATACGGGAATCAATGTATTTAATTTAACCTACGGGGGTCCTCGGTCGAAGCAAAAAAAGGGAACACTCGCACACCCGTTTTCGGGTTTTTTTGAAACACTTTTTCGGGCATCTACTTACATCGTACTCAAACGTAATAACACGAGGATGAAGGTTCGCCCATTGTGGACCTATACAGTTTCGAAGGACAGATGGTCCGGGGAGGATCCAGGGAGTAGCCACAGGGGATATGGTCCACGTGCTCCATCGTGCTATGAAATTTCCACCCGTGAACTCTCAGTGAAGACTCCGGTTCTTTAAAGTTGAATCGCCACCGGTACCGAAAACCAATAAGGACGCAATCCCCACGTTGATCAAACCAAATTCGTTTTTGATAACTGTTTTTCAAACTTGATTATGCAAAAGGGTCTTGATGTATTTATTACGTTTATATACCCAATGGAAGCTGAATCTTCTGAGGTTTCATTTTTTTTAAAGGAAACAATATAAATGATATGAATTATAATTAATTATTATAAATTATATTAATTAGGCCATTCATATTAATCTATATTATTTAGTTATTAATAAATTTATATTAATTTTTATTATCAATTAATATTAATTAGTGCCTAATACCCTTGGACAACGCTATACGTAGAATTGGTCAAAAATATTAGGCACCCTGTTATTTTTCTATTCGGACATAAAATCGAATATCTTGAAAGAGAAAATTGTAAACCGAATTAAGAATCGCCGTTTTAAAAGGGCGCACGCCTACACGCCAGTTTGACAATTCCTGTTTTTATAATTATCGCATTTTTTAAAAATCGCGTGCTAGAGTTTGCAAAATAGTGGAGGTCTTTTTACTACACCCAATGCTACAATATTTTTACGTCTGAATAAAGTAAACTTTCATAAAATCGTACGAACATAACATTTCTGAGTAAATCATTTCCGAAATACCCCTATTTTTTCGGCATCTATTTTAGGGTGGCTCGTTATGAGTGCGCTAGAAAATCTTGAAATGGTCCGGGTACTGGTAAATTATAAAGAATACGTTATTCCAAGCTAACAGGGTCGTGAATGGACGCTTTGGCTTGATTGTTAGTAGTTTATAGCCCAGATGGCGTATCCGAATAAACTCCGCTCTGTGCCACCGATTTTCGGTGATCGACACTTACGCGCACACGTACCATTTCCAATGTGTACTCCGTTTTAATCGGCTCAATATGGGAATCGGATTTTCCGGCCATGTGTTCAATGGAGGTACCTATCACTGGTGGAGGAGTACCTTGACCCTCATCATCGATGCGACGATGACGCATGGATTCGATGCAATAAAATTGTCATGGCATTGTGATTTCTTACTCCTTTTCTTCTTGAAAGCTCACAATGGATCACCGGCTGTCGTTTATGTTGAAATATATTTCACCCTTAACGCAAACCTCGTTCTATTTGTATATAGAGAGATCCAATAATACTCATATAACGTATACAAGAATGTAAAATCATTATTTAATAAAAACGATTTTCCTACGTATATACTATTTATTATTATTTTTTTATTCATTTCTTTCTCATCGGTACGCACTATTAACGGTTTTTTTACCGGGCCAATACCACGTAAAAATGATTTTTATTTTCATATCTTTTTCTGTTGTTTTTTTTTTGCATTTTCTTGTGATTTTTTCCCGATTTTTAAATTCGGGCGTGAATTTTTTGTTTGTAAAAAATATTGTGACGTCAAATCGTTCAAAAAAAATTTGAAAAAATTCTCGAGTGCCTATCAGAGATAGGTCAATAACATAAAAAATCGCGGGTCATATCGGAGAGAGATAGAAACTTGTAAAATAAAATGTTAATTAAGTAAACCCTAATCACTCACGGAAATAAATAAGTAGCCATTAAAAACCTGTAACGTTTGAACACACAACGGAAATAATAATGAACCGTGAAGATTATAACCAGGTTTCGAAAATTTATCAAAAAGTCTTGCGGTCTCGTCCATCCTGAAGTAATCGCTAGAGATTTATGCGTCTTTCAAGAGAACCATTGAACGCCCCAACTTCGGCGATCGGGACGCATGAAAACTCGTACAAATTCAATTACACCCCCGGCTCTTTTCGCTTCCTCAGCCCTCGCTCGCCCGTAGCATCCAATATTGTTCGACTAGCTGGTCGTGAGTGGTGCCAGCGAAAGTAAGTCGAGATGGGATTCAATCCGGTGGCAAACACCCCATAAACAAGGGTGAGATTTTGTATGTGTCTCCGGGTGAACTAGAGAGAAAGAGCGAGGGAGGGTGAGGGAAAAAAAAGGTTCGAGACCACGAGTCCCTCCCCTCGAAAGAGGGGGGAGCATATAACGTCTAGTGACGAGACAGTTCACCCTCTTTCAACCCCTCACTAATCCACCAAAAAAAATTCCAAGCAAACGCTTCTCTTACTCAAAAGGGCGTAACTTACAAATTCTCACATATACCAATTTATCCCGGTTTGTATCCTCCGTTCCTCTGATCTTTCCTCCCCCTTTCACTCCGCTTCTTTCCCCGCCCATGAACCCTCGATCGATAATGAGACATTATTCAAGGCACAACGAATACACGTTGTTTAATTTATCTACAGATTGGCTGTTTTCCCGAGTCCCCGAGTCCGTGATGAAAATTCAGCCCTCTTCACTCCGGTGAGCACACCGAATGGCGTCGTCTTCTATCTCCCTATACTCGACGGATGCTTTTCGTATTGAAAAAAAAAAAAAAAAAACAGAGACGTGGGTGCAACGAAATTACGTAAAAAATATACGGGTGCGTGTATATTAACACACGCACGCGGGCACATATATACATATGGGGGACTGAATTATACGAAGAAATTGAAATTCCTTGGATTCTATTCAAGGTATAAATGGATGTAAAAAATGGGAACGGAAAGAAACAAAATGAAAATAACAATAGGTCGTAATTGTCAAACTTATTACTATAATACATTTTAAAAAATACATTATTAAGCATCATCAGGACTGAGAGCTCCGATACTCTCTCTCTCTCTCTCTTAACCCTGATGATGTAGGCCGTAACATTTCCAAAACGTCGGCATAACTCTGATTTTCGACACGGAATATTCTTCCAGAAGCCACAAGTTTTCACTATTATGTAAATCGCCTTGAAAGTCTAAAAACAAAAATTAAAAAATAATTCTAAACAAACGAAAAAAGCGCGAAACATTTACGAAAATGTTTTCCGGCAGCGTAAAAAATTCAATTTTTCAAGTACTGCATTTTATCAAATTAATAATACGGGTTTACGTTTTCCCTTTTATTTGACGCTTTATTTACCAGCACGCTGTTTTTCGCGATAGCCTAATTACCAAAATTTTCCATTCACGACAAGCGAGCGGTTAAGAGCGTTAAACATTTTACTGCTGAGCGTGTCGTTTGGAAGTTCGTTTGGGTTCGATTGAAGCGAAGAGAACACAAGAGAGAAAAAGAGAGAGAGAGAGAGAGAAAATGTTTCATCGAGCCAATCAACGAGTTGGCTCGTGAAGTTGGGTTGGGAAGGACGGAAGGGAGGTTCGCGAAACGAGGGTAGTGTAGTACTATTTTGCAGATTCTAATGGCTTGTGAGAGAGGCCTGTGTATTCGGCAATTCGACGACCCCATCGTACCACGCAAGAATTAGGGCTGCTTGGTTTTACGTTTCATTTTATGACACCCAGGGATCGATCGATTCAAAGCCATCCCCCTTTTCATCCCTATTTCTACGGTCCCCTTGTTATGTACAGAATGTAGCGAGCCCATTGCCCGTTCCGAGAATTCCAGTCTTTGTGCAACAGTTTTAGTGGGATTTTCCAGAGAGCTCTTACACCCTGACGAGGGTGGCTCGAATATTATTACGGATACACTGGAAAGCACGTGGGCATGAAAAATGTTAATCCTACAAGATTGCTAAACCTACCTTCAACTTCCACATTGGCTTTTTTTATGGTGACATTGTTGGTGGGATCTTTGTATAATGGAAGGATATTTCTATTGGCGCAACGGTGTCGACCACGGACGTCAACAATAGTCATTATAACTAATGAATAACGGCAATTAATGGTTACTGTTATAATGATTTTATAATAAATGAATAACTGTATAATTAATAATAACTGAATTACACAATAACTACATAATTACACGATTAAACGAACTTACCTGTAAGTGAAGTTCTATCATGATTGTACAAAGCGCCTCTTCCGAAGACATCGACTGGTAGCACTCCTACATCATCCCAATAACTTCACACTGTTTAAAGCTTGCTTCCTCATTTATATATATATTTTTTTTCTTTTGTTTCGGTCGCCCTGACATTTGGTTCTTGATAACGTCTCATTCTTCTTTGTGTTTTTGCTGTAACCTTATTTTCGAGCTTAATAGTTGGATTATTAAGGTTGGGTGTGGATGGGTTTGATCTCCTCAGAAGAGGGGCTTCGTATATTCATGATAGAACTTTAAATACAGTCAAGTTCGTTTAATCATGTAATTGTATTTCGCGCCTTTTCCTCGAGATCAATTCTTAGATGTTTAAAGTTGGTTACAGCATATGTAACAATCTTAGAACGGACCAGCCTTCTCTTCTCGTACTATTTCAGCGCTAATAAATACGAGATTATTCAGTCTTTCAAAACGGCCGAAAACCCTTGGGCTTTTCTGCCAGCAAAACCTATCCTTACAATTCTCCCTCCTCCCTCTTGTTTCTTACCGCCAATTCGCCGGAATAAACCGCTGGTCTGAAAACTTAGCGAAGACACATGGATTTCACATTTAGCAGGATAAGGTCCCTTTGTGTGAGTGAGGGAGGGGATGGTATAGCATATAACAAAGCCAGCAACGAGAAGTCAAGCTTCACCGTCTAACGGGCCACCCAATGTTTACTCGGTGAATAATAAATGTGGCGCGATACACACGCAAAAGTACAACTAATCCCCTTGACTTTCCGGCTGCCTCTTATACGAAAAACTTGAAGGGAAAGAGTGAAACGCTAGCGATGTAACAAAAGTGAACTGTTGTGTATGCAATTTCGGTTCTTTCGTTATTAACAGAAGTTTACAGATGGTTTTTAAAGGGAAAGGTAAGGAGAAGATATAACTCGCCAGGTTTCATTATACATTGTAAATAACGTATTACTCGTAATTGCCAATGTATTAACTATCATCAGTTTTACTACCCTCTGAATCAGAGATTGGCGAAGAATTGATATAAGAAAAGATTCATAATTGTTAACAATAATAACGATACTGTCAATTTTGTCCACTCCGATACATCAAACTATCGATATTTAATACAGTATCAAATCTTAGACTGTATATTTGAAAAATTGACTTGAATAATTGACGAGTTATTACCACGCATTAGCCTTCTACATGCCAATTGTTGATCAGTCTATATTAGGCCCAATATTGGTCGCAGATCTGCAAACCAATAATTGGCTTTTTTACGATTAGCCGAATATTCGCCAGGAGTTGGGTAGTCCGGGATACAAATCTGGTTGCCATGGGTACAGATAAAGCTGAGAAAGAAAATTCAGTAGATCTTATCTCAATCTTGGATATTTTGAGTCCACGAAGGTACAGAAAGATACAGAGTGATACAGAAATATTACTGGCGGATCTTTTGCATGACGAGTCAGCGGTAAGGAGAAGTCTCGTCCTAGCGAACATAGGTCCTTCATTCAAAGAGGTACTAAATTCATCAACGACGGGCTATTTTTTTGTTCGATAAACAACTGGACGAAAGAGTTAGAGCAGCAAAAGCGGTTGAAAGTACCAGTAGAGATTTATGTTCACGCTGGACGGACTCATTAACAAAAACATCGAGAAACTTGAAGTTCCCGCCTCGTCACTTCTCACCCAGTTCTCGTCAGGGATTGACGGGCTTAGATGGAAGGAAGACGAAGACGTTTCTGAGTCTATAAGGAATATGCATACACGTATCGTCTTTTATAGATATATATATATATATATATATATACACACATTGAAAGGAATATGTTCACGATTTCATAAAACATTGTCCAAATCTTTCCATGTTTAGCCCCTCTCATTTCTTCGTGACGATTCGAAAATTTGTCGTCATTGTTGTTTTTTAAATTTTTTTTCTCGTGACTCGTTACAAAAAGGAATTCAACGAACCGTAAAAAATGTCTTTCATTCCATCATATTTGATTCTCGACATAGCACGACGAAAAAATGATCGTTCTGCCAAATGCTGACTGAACTGTTGGTTCATTGTTCGAACAATGAACTTCAAAACGAACGTATTATAAAACGTGGAAGGCACAAGGAACAAGATCCATTGATCCGGCATCGTATTTCAAATATCGAAAGGTTCAATTGCAACGAGAAAATAATTTCTTTATTCTCCACCCTCCCCTCCCCCCGCCCATTTTGTCATTCCCTTAACAAATGATCTTTTTTGCAGACTTCGGTCGAGCCTCCCTCGTCTCGATCCGGTGGTTAACGATGTTTATTTTCATTCGCATTTGATGATGCATTGGGTAAGCCGAGAAGCGTTACGAATCACTTAGGACCCTTCCTTTCTCTCGGTGCATCCCTCCTTATGCCGGCTGCGCAACCCCACTAGGTGTAACGCTACTAATGGCACGAATGCGAAAGAAAATGAGTCCTGAGGGAGGACGACGAGAGACGATGTTTCTGGTAAAGCGATCGAGAGAGCTATACAAGGGCCAAAAACGGCGAGCCGTGGTACTACAGGGCGGGTATTAACCGTTGACTTCGATCATCATTAGTCAGTGTCGAAAGATCCTGTCACTGAATGTTTTACCTTCCCTCGACAGTTCAACGATAGAAGGTGGAGGGATGAAGGAGAGAGGGGGGGGGGGGCAGATTCGAAGCTTCCAAAAAATCACTGAGCTATTTGACGACGAATTTTGTGTCGCAGGCCACATTGTTCGAGATGGAAAGGGGGCCCCGCGGGATGTCACCCTATTGGGATTTGCGGTGAATCGAGTTTTTCTTTTTCCTTTTTTCCGAATAAGAAAAAGCGCCGAATGTCACCTCTCATTAATCAAACCTCAAACAAGCCGTCTATACTGTATCCCGAAGGGCCCCCATAGCACAGCTAGGACAAATTCTGGATAGGTTTAAACGACCAGTGAATGGAGGGTTCGGGTTTGGAAAAAAATTCTTACGAGTTTTGCGGTCGGTCACATCGCTTGGGTCCACTTGACGAAGTTGTAATTGGTATATGGAACTTTTGTATCTTTACGTTACGCTGTTACCCAATGCTTATTAAACACTTGCTGTGAAGTTGCTTTAGGCTTACTGCTCACGTGGTATGTACTTAATATGAACTCACTGCAGACTTCATGAAAATTTCGTCTTTTCTTATCGTCGAACAACTGTATCATTGTACTGTCTACTGATAATACAAACTCTGAAATCTATGAAAGTGCGGAATAGTTTTGAGGAATTGATGACACACGCGCTTGATCATATCTTCTTCAAACCGCCGCGTGCATGCTTCGATTAATCTTCCTGACGTATGAAACGATTGAATCGTCGAAACTCCTCCCATCCCATCTTGCTTCCCGGTATTTTTCTTCCTCATTCTCATCTCAATCGTCCCTTGTTCCCGCCTGGTTGCACTCTCACTCCAATCGTTAACCGTTGACACATCCGCGATGTGATTCGGTGATTGATCGAAGTCGATGAATCGAATTTATTGTAACGTGGTGAAGACGTTTCCGTTTAATTACAAATCATCCATCCATTCCCACAGAATAATTGGTAAAACTGTATTATCACGGCTCCAGCACAAAACCGCTCCAAGCGTTTTTATAATTTTGTGTATCACTAAAAAATAATGTTTTATGTAATATTATGGCGGAGGAGGTCGAAATTTACCATAAAATCCAGCTTTTGAGGTTGGCCAGTTTGATTGGGTTTGTTGGTTTCGGTTACATGACAAAATAAAAAATATTGTTTGAAAACGAAAAATCATGTTATTCATTTTTTATAACCTCCCCCGTGGTGACTCTTTTTAACGTTTTTTTTTTCATATTAGGACTTCCTCCAACTTCATTAAATATGTAATATCGTGTTTTATCCATAATAATAACCGAAAAGAATTATGCACGGATTTTGAGCTGGAGTCATGATTTTATAATTTCACCAAATAATGTATCAATTGTTTTCCCGATTCTCGTTCTGTGGAACGTTTTTATCTGTTCAGGTATGCACTGTTTCTGTCTACGTAGATTGTTTGGGTTGTTGTTTTCGTCCGTATATTCTGCTAATACACGATTATCGTTACTGTATGATTATCCCTATTGTACAATTACTATGTCATTACGGCGCTATTACGTAACTGCTCCTATCTTTTTCTGATACTATTACTTTACTATAACTATCCTGCGACTGAAAATTACTGTAGCGCCGTAAGACATTTCTATCACAAGCCGATTCTCTGCTTATCAAAATCGAAATATTTCTGCAAACCCATAAATCAATGAAACTTGTATAAATTTGTGTTTTTTGATAATCATTTTGAACTGCTAATTAAAAAAAAACATTTAATATTGCCGTACAGAGGGTTAATGTACTGCAACCTAACTGTCAACTGTCATTATCGTGTATTTGATCCCAGTCGATAGAAGCCGTATAAAAATGTATCCATGAACTAATACAATAAAAAATAATTTAGCAAAGTAATCTCAACGTATTCGATTTAAATCAATAGATGGAAAACCAGACATGACACGTGTTCATCTTGGGGTAAAAATGTATGAACTTAAATTTCCTTCACGTTTCCGTTACCGAAAAACATTTTTATTGGATCGGTGAATAATAAAAGGAAATTGTGTCGAGATAGTGGGTTCTCCGTTTTTGACATACCGATAACCGAGGATACGAGGAAGAAGAAGGCCGTCGGGAATGGGGTTGAATAAGGCGGATGAAACAAAATGAATAACAAGCCCACACAATTTACATATCTACGCTTGTAGATATTATCCGTTACATGATGAAGAACGTCATATCGATGCCGTTATAGAGGGTGCTTTGTATGCTTATTACTTTATTCCTTCTTCTTCCTTCGTTCCGCTGTCATGCCTATTCGTTATCTCACTCCATTTAGCGTCCCTCTTTGGACTAGACTGGCCAGATAATAGCGAAGTCGCCTGGTAGCTGGCGACAGGCTATTGTGGCCCAGCGGCCACACAAAACAAAAAGTGTAGACACGTGGGTGTCCCGCATGGACGTGTGTACACAGGAGTAGGATTCAGGAGCGGTAGTTCGTGCTAGCAAATGGGATAGGGATGGTCTTACCATGTGGGCGCAACGGAGCCACGAGTGATTGATGACGGTCGCAGTTGTAACGTTGCGGCATCGTGGCAGGGCCCAAGTTGAACGAAGAGCCATACACACCAAAATGACTGCAAGGACGTAGCTCGGTCTAGTAGTTTTGGAATAGTCGAGCTTTCCATAATATTCAGTACGGAAACCCGTGTCATCGTAGCCACCCACTAATTTGTTTATATACAGTGCGGTTGTCAGACCTACTTTTTATTCTTCATCGCCTGACATTCAACCCTCTTCTATTCCTCGGCCCGATTTGGATTATCACGGCTGTGGTGCTCAAATTCAGTGGGACACTACGAAACTCTGGTTTGACATCCGGCTTCTCCGAAAAAAAAAAATAAATAATAGCATTAACTGGCAACGAAATATAGTGACTCTGGGGAAAACACCGTCAGGAGGCAGTCCCCTATTTTTCACAACGCGGTGCGTTCCGATGTGTTTGTCGCTGTGGTAGCCGGTTCTGTCTGATAACATATGGTTTTTCCGAAAATAGTACCGGCTCATCTAGAACGTACCATCATCTAACTCTTTCAACACCTAGTCATCGTTCAGCTTTAGCTCTCTGTGCACGGTCATGAGTGACTTTACAGAGTGGGCAGTACCGATGTGGGGTTAATACTTTATTGAGAACCGGTTACAGCTAGGACGACACCTGGTTAGCGTTCATCTACAATCTGGATGACACCCGGTTGATTAAAGTGGAACCTGAACTGCCTTTTATTTGGGATTTATCGATGCCTTTGTGTTATCTAATCAGGAATTGGTTAGAGGCCAGTTAGGATCGATGCTAATAATCAGTACGTATCAATTTACATTTAGTTACTGTTCACTTGTGAACTCATTGAAGTGGCGTTCAAGGTTGTGCAGTTTCGACATAGGTGAGCAATCAGTGAGAATACGGTTGAATGTCCATTGGGTATGATCGCTGGGCTGACTGAATTATCAGGTTCCACCCTAGTTACGATTTAATCAAACTCTTCCAAGAGCGTTCCGAAAATGGGCGGTTTTTGACTGGATGACAATTCAACTGGGATTGCAGTTAGGATTAAGTTGATTGTCGTGGAGCGAGTACCGATTCTTATCAAACGAGACACAAACGCGCTAGTATCTTTATTAGCTTCAGCTTCTATTACACAATCCGTAGAACTCCCGCAGACCAAGTGATGTCTACGTACGTATAGACCATGTCCCTAAACCCAATGAGGGCACGAAATCATCCAAACAAATCAGACATCCGGTTAATCTTGATCGAGACCGCATAGTGTTAAGCCAGGTCCAACGGGCAACAGAACTTCAGGCGCAAATGTCTCCACCTGTGAATCAAGCGTAATTTGCAAGTGAATGCCTTGACTACGGCACAATGTCACTTATTTAATTCACAGTCACGTACGGGAATAAGCGCTCATAGACAGGGCGGAGCTAAGTGTACGTTACCATTGGAATTAGTAACATAAGCCTTTCCGCAACGAATGCAAAAAAAAAATCTTTATGACGGTGTCCTATTAGCGTTAAACCAGGCTGCTCGGGAACTTCAGCTTCACGACTCCCACTAAATCAGGTACATTCGTTGGTCGCCCATTTTTTTTGCATTTCCATCATCGTTCGTCGTCTTTCTTCTCTGCCCTTCTTCCCTAAACCGAGTTCTGACTTGGCGGGAGTAACAAAGGGCCTTCCGTATCTCAGCCACTTGGCAATTTGACGCGATGGAAAAACACGAAGGTTCGAAGGGATTTGAAGGGAAGTGAAAGGGAAGGAAGGGTGCGGAAGGCTACGCTCCACCGCCAAGCTATCCCGGAGTCTCTTTGACACCCGTAATCCCTTAAGGTTGCGGGACGACGAGTCGGCGAGGAGTGATAACATCGGGCCGTGAAGTGCGTGAATAAAAGAGAGGAGCGGCTTTCGCGTGAGAGGACCTTCAAGACTTGTACGAGGAGAAACGTTGAAAGGTCCGGAGGATTTTCTTGTCCTCGTGGATCCTCAGCCGGTCGCCAACCAATTAGAATTATCACACCCCTTTCGCCCCGTATCGACACGCCTTTCAAAAAGTCGTATTTAAAATCACTACCTCTTCCACCCTCCCAGACAAATACTGCAGTCACTTAAAATACTCCGAAATAGGGTGAAGCGTGCAAATGAGCTTTTCGATCAATTAATCAAACGAGCTGGCAATTAATCTCACGTCTTGTTTGTCGCACGCGACAAATTGGTATCGGGCAATTTATGATGTGAGAATGAATGGGAATTACTCGTTCAGCTGCGTTGGTTAGAACAAGTAATCGCATCGGTGGCCTCTTTGCCATACATTCGGCAATTTCATCAGCTTTCCCAATACGAATCCAACGATGATAGTGCCCTCTCAATTTGCAGGGTTTTTTCAGGTATTCTCTCTCGACTTGCGTAAGTTAGGAATATTGGGAATATATTCTTGTGATGATAAACAATTTTTCCAAAATCTCGACGAGCGATGCAATGATGCTGTTGTAGTCTTCATTGGCACAAGTTTTTCCCAATTCCCCTGTGCTCTCCCGCGCATATGGAAGATATAAAAAATCTATTGTTGATGGAAGGATAGTTTTTTCTTCCTCTATTTTCGTTTGCAGAGAGATGTTTGTCTTCGTCGAACCCAACACGAGGCCAATCTTTCATTAGGATGTAGCATGCGATGAAGTTGTCATTGAAGCCTTCTTATTTTCGGCTCCGGGAAATTCTTCGGCTACTCCCAGTGTTGTGGTTGTCGTTTACCGACTACGGGAGAACCGAAATTCCGTCCGACATGCCATATCGCTTTTTGAAAAATCACTGGCTATCATTTACTTGTCACGGGATCACACATTTGGTATTTCTTGAAACTACCAGGCCAACGAGTGACTTTCCGCTTCTCTTAAATTTGTCGCACGTGTTCCAAAATAGTTTTCCGGCAATACAAACTCTATTTTCAAGTCTTAATTCCCTTTACCACATGCTCCAACGCACCACATGGATCCCCTGTGGTAGTTTTTTATTCTCCAGCGAAAAAATATGTCCTCGCGCAGAAGTTGTATCGAAAAACGTGTTTGGGAAAATAGGTCATCTAGACATTGTCTAGCTGCACTAAATCGGACAGCTCTTTTATACGCCTTTCAGTAGGGTTTGCGATTTTACTTTTGAATTGTTGGTTTTTTTTAGATATATTCAAATTGTTTTGTTTTATTTTAACAGATATTTGTATTTATTTTTGCACATTTTAATGACGGTACACCAAAAAGCCTTAAATATTCCAAAAAGACCTTTAAATATCCCTGAAAAATAAAAAAATAGGTTTTTTTTTAAAGTGACATCTACCTTTAACAAAAAAGCAGAATTGATATCGTTTTTTTTTTTTTCAATTTTAACGTGTCCTTTTCTTAACCCCAGTAATTTTATTTTTAATTTTTTAATATTCTTATCGTCGAGGAATAATCGAATTTCCACATATTTCTTTGCCCTGCAGATTAATTTTTTTCTCTAGAGCTCCTTATATTTTCTCGATAAAACTTCGTGTGTATAAAATATCAACAAAGAATGGAGAAAAATGGATATTGAAATTTTCCAGTAACTGAAAAAAAATCATTACTTTCCAAAATAATAAAACGTGTTCATTTTGTACGAAAAATAATATATTTTAAGTATGATTATATATATTATATCGTGCCATTTAGTTATTCCTATTTATTATTCCATCACAGTTTGGAATAAAAGTTCTGTGTAAATTTCCCTTTATCCCTAAAGATCCGTACATTTTTTTCGCTGCAACTTGGCGTGTATACCACCGGAACAAAGAAAGCGAAAAAAAAAAAATACAATGCTTCAGGTACGACAAAGCCAACATCTTTTATTTTTTTTTCCACTTGATCCCGCGCCGAAATTTCTCATCCGTTCACGTACCGCGAATATACACGTCCGAGGATAACTTTTCCCCTCGGCAATTTTTTTTTCTCCTAACCCCATGGCAGTCCTTGCGATAGGCATTTCGCAGTCCGGATATAATTTCCTGGTTATTATGCGCCCTTCCTCGCGCCTTCCTACGACGAGAATACGTGTACGTGAATATCCCGAAAATACTGGATCCTCTTCTTGTACTCTTCTCACCCTTCACACCTTTTCCTCACTTTTACACACGACCGTAAAAATCTCGAGAATATTTTCTCCTCCTTCTCCACTTCCTCCCCTCCTCTTTTTTTATATGCTGAGAATATTTGAGCGGATCTTACTTCGAAATGTATCCGAGAACGATATCGCACTTTGCATTCTTCTCAGTACGATTCTTTTCGATGTAAAGCCCCAAATTTATATTCCTGCGCTATTCGGAATTAGAGGTATGTTTTCTTTTTTTTTTTTTTTTTTTTTTCTTTACATTCTTCTTCCGTTCGCTGCTTCCCTAATTATTCAACAGCTCCCCCTCCCACCCCCCGTTTTTTCTCTCCGCTATCGTTTCATTTTGGATTCGAGCCTGATGTGCTCTGGATATTTATGGGCGCCTGTCAGAAGGGAGAACTCGTTGAAAAGTATCGGTCGAACGACGAACCTCCTATCCGTTCTCACGGCCCTTTTTTCTACTCTGCTATACGCAACTTCGTTGCAAACGAAATTTGGCTGAATTGTCGTGTACATTTAAATTGTGGGTAATGGGAGTATTAATCATACTTCTGTCACGGTCTTTCTTCCTCTGGGACTTTCAATGATGACGACCGAATTTATGGTAATATATGAAATAAGTAATTGTACAGAAACGACGATCGACGAAATAAGTTCGTGGAAAACAATGAGTAGACACATATTGAAAAATCATTTTACTTAATTCAGACAAAGTTATTTGCGAGGCTGAATGAAAATAATTTGAGATATTAAAGTAAGCTTAAAGGACTGAAGATATGTATGATTGAAGGATTAACTGAATACAGGAAATTGAACAAAAAAAGTGAAAAATTGTAATTAAGTAAACTTACGAAATTCGTTAACATATGTTTTTTTACATTTAACGAATTTCAAACGTTTTTCCAAAATTTATGAATTCCATGCATGTTGTATGTTATCCTAAATTTTATGAACTTCGTGAATTTTATAAACTTTATGTATTTTAGAAATTTCGTGAACTTTCCGAATTTAATAACTTTTGTGTTTCAAAAAATTCATAAATTTAATAAATTGAAGGAATTAAATTTACAATATTCCTATACTGTTTCCGCATATCGTTATCCACAAAATCTTGCATGAATTTTCGTAGTACCTTTAAACGTCACTCTACAGAAGCCCCTTCGGATAATTCAGAAATAAATGTACGCAGGAAAATAAATTCAGAAACATTATTGTTAAAGTACGAGAAAATTAAGGGCTCTGTCATCTTTCAAACTTTCAAAATAAAAAAGTATTTTTTTCTTTGGCATTTATCGAATGTTTATATATTTAAATATATAGGATTTAATGTTTAGCAATTATATATATATATTTGCAAAATATGAAACTTTGCAATTGCAAATATTAAAAATAGTCGTACGCGAAGAAAACGAAAACTCGACGTGCACTTGTAACAGAGCGTCGAGCTGTAATCGATGATATCGCCGCACACGGGATATCGTTCGATTCCCCTGCGAGGGGATTGTCAATTAAAGCAGTGTGAAGGGTAACTGGGTGAAATACGGGCACGAGTCTTGCAGGCGACCGAAATGTCTTCCAGGGGAAGATGAAGAAAATCCGTGCACCTATTTCTAATACTTTCTCGAGGAGTTCGATAAATCTTAGACAAGGGATTCCCACGGGGCGGTTGAAGTCTCGCCTAAATCCCGTTATTGCGAACGGTGCCGAATCAAGTCCCGAAAGAGAAGAGGAAAGAGGCGGACAAAAGGAAACACAGTCGCTATTCTTTGCTCCTACAAATAACAATAATGCCATTTATATCGACCCTTATTTTCTGCGCATTTCCTGTGCCCTCTTGTGCCAACGTCTCAGAGCCAAGTTCGTCATTAGCGAACTTTTTTCGCGTGTTCCCTTTGATTTTTCGGTTTCCGCGAAATAAAAAATAGAAAGACAGCAATTGTGATGTAAAAAACTATGGATGCTGCAAAGTCGACGCAGGTCAATCGAAATTGAAATTGGGTATCGATTAACAAAAGTTTGCTAAAGCAATTGTCAATATCATCATTTTCTTGAGAGTAGAACAAAAGAACAAGCAGGAGGCTTGTACAAGCAAGCAGATAAATGGCTAACCCCAAAAAGGGACATTTAGTGCTGAAGCTCGGTAGAAAGCCACCTGCGTACTCAGAGAGTTATCACTCCGGACTGCCAAAGGACTTACGAATCTAACCGATGTAACAACGTGGATTAGCAAAATTAAAGCGTTTTGTTTCCGGCTCTATCTCATCTGGCTGCTGAACCACAAGCGTCTCCTTAATCCTTGTATATTAGTTTCCTCACAAGACAACGACTCAAAGGCAGACTTACAGCAGCAATCGAGGATTTGGGGATATCTAAAAATATTCTTTTTGAAAAGTAGCAATTTATGCATCATATTGATCATCAAGCCAGCGCTGGCTCAGTTTCGAACTTTATTGATCCGCGGTTAGCAAAAATGGAACTAAAATGGAACTTGCACCAGGAACTAAAATTTAATGTGCAGCAGCCGAATGTTGGCTGTAATGCGTCTACCATAACTGGCAGCGGAGCATCAAATTTTGATGCCCACTCCAAGCATTCTTGACGTGCATTGATCAATCAGATTTGAAACTGAGCAAGCTTTGGTTGCATGATCAATTTCTACATGGTATATGTCGGCTCAGAAATGGCTGCCGTATCTAATGTACCTGACCCATGTAAAGCCCAGTGCCTAATAAAGACCACGTTTTAAATATCCAAAACTACAAAGTGGAGGATTCGCCCCCTTCTTTCAGGATGTAATATTCTTCCGCCGGAATAAATCTTTAAGGAAATTCATCGAAAGAAATCGTTGTTGATCCCAATTGGGGACGTCATAGTTTTGACGATCTCATCAGCACGAATCACGCTGAGTCATCGATCCGCTGCACTGCTCGGAATGAATTGGCTCCCTCTTTCCGGGATTCGACCATTTTTTTCGTTTGTCACGGCCACCTTCGGAACATCAAGAGGGGGAAGAAAAAAACATGGCTAGTCGTCAGTGAAGCCACTCACATCTTAGGTACCATATCCCGAATGAGTTTCGTTTAAGGTACTATATGTGCGCACGCGATGAAGAAGCTGCGCGTTCAACTACCGGAAGATATTTATGAATGAATGAATAATCTAGCAGTTGCTTTTTTTGGCTTTCCTCACCCATCTAAATTCCATTACATTTGCGCTTGATAGATACTCCCCGTCCATTTTGTTGATTTGGCACTTTGACGATTCGGCCAATGAATATTGGTCTCTGGAGAAATAACGTGAAGTTGACCATGGACATTGTATGACATGTGGAAATCAGCGTGTCGGGTGAAAATGGGTTTAGATACTATTGAATGTGTTAATCAAATTATATGATGGTGTTGACAAACGTGGTTGATTGTCCAGTTTTGAAAGTTGCAATTCTCATTAGCAGTTTTATTGTAATCATGAGATTAGGTGCAAAATCTTCTTCCAACGTTTGGCTACTGCACCGTGAATATCGGGCTTGCTTGTGCCTCGTCTCAGGCCTCGTGGATACGTCAAACGCCGGTCACGGGAACATTTTTGCCTGTACTCTTCTTCCAAGCAGCGTAATTTATCAAAAAATATGTCCTTCGGCGATCTTTTCCACCCCCGGGACTCCCTCATCGAATCTTTCGACGATGACCGCGTGTTGAACGCTTGAATTATCACCTTTGTCTACCACAACTTTTCATACGTCTGGGATCCTATAGAAAGACGCAATGGTGATATCAACAGCTGTCATGTCGCCATGGCAACAACCGTAAGGGTGCAAATATTGAATTAATTTGAAAATCTGTAGCGGATGGAGAAACTGGCGTTACTACCATTGATCTATTCGGACAAAACGTTTAGCGTTATCACGATCGAACATCGCTTGAGGTAAGTTCGATTGATCGTATAATTTTTCACGACTTTCGTACCCTCACTGAATTCCAACTGGATGGCCAGTATTCTCCAGTGGAGAAACGCTGGAGAAGTAAAGAAAAAAAAGTGGCGTTTAAGGGACGAAGGGTTTTCGCGTCAAGAGAATGATGCTAGTGAAAAATGAAAACAGGGACCCCTCTCGTGGAAACGTTAAGTGATATTAATGAAGAATAGTTAATTAGGGAGTGGCAAGTGAGAGGGTTACCGCAACGGCTTCTACCCTAGTCCCGTTCCTGACGCTACTTAGCCCTTAGGGATGTATTTCTGTAATTGTCAAGTGGGCGCTGAGTGGATATTAATGGTGGTACTCCGAAATTATGAAAGTGTATCTATCTAACTAGGAACCACCCCCGATGAACTTCCCATAGACGACGCAGTTCTAAAGCATTCCTAATTATTCAATGACGCTTGTTCGAAGAAGCTCGCCAAGTTAACGGGAAACGTGAAACAAAGCTTCAGTCATCCAAATCGCAGAATAGCTTATGAACCCGCTGGTATTCCGATCATCCGAAGTTTTGAAGATCACGATGATTTTGGACCAAAGATGATGATACCGAAACGGTATCATCATGACACAATCGCTGGACTGCTCGTCGTATTTTCCTTCCGGCACTTGCTGATTGCTTAGAGCTTATTTTCATTAACACAGATACACTTAAGGATTCCACTGCTAGCAGCCCCAATAAATATCGCTGCTGAGTGTTTTCTCCTAATAATGCTTCTGTTAAGTGTCAGAAAGTTTTCTGGAAGAATAATCGGAACGACTTGTTCTCAGGTTCGTCCCTTTTCCTCGTTCCATCTTTCTCCTTTTCTCTTAAAATTCACTATGAAGACAGGACTTTACTTTAAAACGTTGGAAAAGGCATTTATTTTTTTATTTTTTTAAAGTAAATATATTCAAGAATATCCTCGCGAAATTTGTTAACCGATTCAAACAGTCCAACTGTACTTTATGATGATAATGATGACGATTATATATTAAAAATAAAAATGAAATAAAATAATAATCTGCAATAAATAAAGAATAAATGAACAACTAAAAAATAAATCATAAATTATGCCTCCGAAATAATAAAATTAACAGTTATGGAAATAATAAACAAAACCTATAAATATTAATCAGCCAAAATGACGAGGGACTTCCCCATTGAGAAAAATATTGCTAAAAACCCTTTAACAATAATCAGTAGAAATTATTGATCCCAATTCCGGCCGCAGTTTTTTCACGCTCGTTCCTTGTTTTGCGTGGATTTTTTTTTCCTTTTTTCCAAGTCCGTAAAAGCTTTCACATTAGGCATTCAAGGCAAAGTTTTTTTGAATAAGAAATTCGCGGGGAACCGCTCGATCGAATAAGTATATACACTCGAGTCTCTCGACGATGAGCTTTATGAAAATGAGATAAAGATTGAGCGCGGCTAATGTAAGGCGGAAGGGATGCTCTTTTCGTAGGAAAAGGTGGGAGGAAGTACGAGCAAGCGCGACGAGAGTATCATCAAGATTCGTAATTCATTCGAACCAGTGCACAAGCAGTCCTGATATCCCGAAACAATAGCTTGATGTTTTTTATCTTCAAGTTTCAGTTGTCTTTTTATTTCCAGAAAAATTCCGTTTCAGGATTTCTCGACGTGAACGACGTATTTTAACATTTTGCTTGGCTTAAAAATTCCTATTGATTTTTTCTTTTTTAATTAATTTCTTTCCTCACTGGTACGATCTGTTAGAGTTTTCGCTGGTCCTCTTCCTGCTCCCCCTATTCAAATTTCCTCCACGTTTCTTCCCTGTTCCACCATCTGTCTTCCCTTTTCTACCATATCTTCTTCCCTGTTCAATACCTCGCCAGAACCTAACCCCCATTGCGGCCACAGCCAACTTACGCTACACTATACTGCGTTTATCAAGGGCACAGGGAAACTATGAAAAACCTGTGCCGGTACAGCCAGTCCTAATTTTACAAATTCTTGAATTCTTTGAAAAAATCGCTTTTAGCATATCTTTATCAGAGATGGTACGAGGATGAAATATTTCGGGATTTTGTTGAAGGGCGGGGGAGGGGGAGTAGCTGTGTAACGCAGCACGTAACACGCTATCTATATTTTAATCAGTCATAATTAAATGAATATTTCATCTCGAGTTCGAAAAGCACCGGAGCCTACTCCGAGCTTGGCGCAGGCTTCGTTGTAGACTTTTCCCCATAAATGCGCAACTCAGTAACGAGAGGAGGGGTGGTGGCAGGGAGAATTGGGGTGAATAGGCAAAACCGAAAGGGTTTCATGCAAATGTGCGCCAGATTGGGTGACTTCTTCGTGGAAGCACGATAGAGACATGAATAACTTGCTGAGAGCAAAGAAGATAGATAGAAAAGGGGGTGGCAAGAGGGTGAGAGAAAGCGGCGCATCCTTCGTACGAAAGGGATTGTTCAGAATTGGGGGACGTGACCGAGAGTTGCGAAAACGAAGGGTGTTTTACCCCCTTCCTGTCTCCCTTCCTCACTCGGGGAAGAGAAGATGGAGAAACCCGAACAAATACTCGAATAAGAAGAACCCGAGTCGTGCGCTTAAGAGTGGAGTGCAGATGAAGGATGAAAAAGTCACGAAATATGTATAGGGTGACCGGTAATTTGACCTTGAAAGGGGTTATTCCAGAGGTCATTCAAATTTAATAAAGCTTCAAGCAGTGGGGCCTCAAAATGAAGTAGCTACTGAGGTACGATGGCGATTTTTGTAATTTTTTCGCTGACCACGTAAAAGAAACAAATAAGAAAAAAAAAAAAACACCGAGCAATTGCAAGTTGGACTCGCCCACCGAGGGTTCCGTACAAGTTTGTAGGTACGTATTGTAAATAGTTCAGGGATCCACGTTTTTATCTTAACGTATCACTGATTGGACCATAGAGAAACAAGTTATACCAAAATAGTGTAAATGTGGATTTAAAAGTTTAGACAATATTGTATATGTTTAGCCTTAAGAATTTCTACTTTGTAAACAAATTAACACTTAGAAATAAATACGCTGAAATACATTGACATTGAAGAATAATTCTATAAACTTGTCCAAACTAAACTGGGGATTTACTACCAATTAGTTATCGGATTACCGCCATTAATGGATAATAGTACAAAAGCAATATGACAGGTAAATAAAAAAAAATAAAAGAATGGTACGGTCATCAAAGTGCCAAACTAAAGACAACTCTGATCTATTTTGCTCATACAAGTCGCCAGGTTTCCCAGAGAAAACCAAAATGTAGAACCATGCGTTATAAGATGACAGCATTTCGAGAAAAATAATTAAAAAAAAGAGAGAAGGAAAAGTCCGCGTATAATGAGATGTCTTTTCAGCCGTCGAAGTTTTTCCCTGCCATACATCCGTCTTTCTCGTTTTACTTTTTTTTTTCATCCCTTTTTCTGCCCCATTCAGTTATCGACTTTTTTGTTCTCTGCCCCTATATCTTCCACGCTGTCCCGGCCGTCGTTCCATGCAAGATTTACTTCGACCACCTTCGTGCTGTACGCGACACTGTGCATGAAAGTTTTCCTGTTTTTTTTTTTTTTTTTTTTTTTTTTTAATAATTTTATTCCCATAACACAGACTGGTCAATATGTTGTTACAAAATTTACGTAACATCGACGTACGCAACATACAACAAAAATAAATATTTATAAAAGGGTCTCTTGTCTTTTTGTTTCCTGAAATTCCGACTGAAATTTCTGAAATTGTTTCCCAGCTATCATTATTTTTTTCATCTTATTTAGCTTTGAGACATTTTTTTTAAACAATTTTATAGATCGGTTTCTATTATGTCTTCAGTAAAAAATAACTAAAGAAAAATCTTTCGGAAAGAAAACTATTTTTTTCTCGATCTTAAGTAATAACTGTTTCTTCTTTTCCTATGTAAGCGAAAGTAATACTCCTTCCTTTACTTTTCGATTCGAGTATTTGAAAAATGGCAAAAATATGAAATACTCGTATTATTACGTCAATGAGAAAAGTATAAGAGAAAAATATTCGAAAGTTTGAACGTTGTTGATTGATCCATCATGGGCAGACTTTAATTAATTAAATTTTCATTATTTTTATCCGTGGTTTCAATCATTATTTGCAAATGTAACTTTTTGTTGCCCATTTTATACCTTATCGGAAGTTTCTTGCATAAAAAAAAAAAATTCATATTTGAAAGTATCTCAAACCTTTTATCTTCGTCTGTGACGGACCAATGCAAGCTTTCGTAACCGTACGTATCTTTTTGCAACATTTACAAAATCGTAGACCTAAAGGAGAAATTTCAGAACCATAGTTTAATAGTGTTATCCTAAAAAAATATAAAAATACTAGTGTTGCAATCACAACCTCTAGCAGCCCTTCACACCATTTTGCATTATTTGTGAAATTTGTTTACAGAAAAAAAACTCTAAAAATATAATTAAAAAATCCCAGCGATATTTTGAAACCAGAAATTTTGCAAAGCATTTTCTTGCGTCCGTGAAATTCCGCCATAAATAAATTTATTTCAATTACCTAGAAGCATAAATAAATGTACTTTAATTTGAGAAATCCCAACATTATTTAAAGCTCGATAAAAAGCTCTTGGCAAACTTTCGTAACTTTCTTCAGCTTCAATAAAATCTATACACATAAAGAATAAAAAAAAGTAATTTCAAAATTACGGAATTTCAAAACCGAAATGTTCGTGTGTGTGTGTTTTTTTTTTAAATACCTGCGAATGGATTATCGAGTGCGAGTGCAGTATCGAGAGGAAGTGGGTGAATAAAAAGGGGGTTCCCATCAGGATTAAAAGCAGAGTATTGCTTGCGAGGCTAGAAAAGTGCGATACATGTTTTTTACTTTCGCTGGGTACTAAAAATACACTGGACACACTGCTGTAACTGCTCTTAAGGTCGGGAGTTCGATCCCCTCATGAGGGAAAATACACTGCTATTTCTAGAATAACGCGAGGAAGGCTATCTCACCGCTAGCTGTGTCGTGTTCGGAACTACCAATAAGCCTTGCATACACACATTTTCCTCCTTCGTATTCTTATGCTTTCGAAGCTGGCTAGCTTTCCGCCACGTTGGTGCATTCAACTTTGGTATTCCGGTAACTCTAGTGACGAGTTTTCGTGATTCTGATAATCCTTAAGATCGTACTCGTTATTTTATCCTTGAGGAAGGTCGTTTTGATAAACATATTGAATGAATGGGAAATTTTTCCTTGCAGATCAGGTTCGATCATATTTCGACTAATTTTGGGGATGAGGAGGAAAAATTGTCAGAATATGACGAAACGGTGGTATTCCTTTTATGACTAGCTGAATGACATTCGTGGAATATTCATTAAAATTTTGTATAATAGTATTGATTGACATTATTTTTATGATCGTTCATCAATGAATTATGTAAAGTTCAATTATTTTTCGATCAACAATGGTATTACATAAAAAAAATTATGAAAAATCGAATTTGATTAAAAAAAAAAAACAAATTATTATAATAACGGAACAATAACAATGGAATACATAACAATAATAACGATAATTACACTGAATCTTTCCAAATCAATTTTATTTTAATTTCATTGTTAATCGAAACTGGAACGAACTTTTTCGTTTGTAGGAATTTGACTTTTATCCAGACGCAAAAAAGCTAATATTTTTTTCACGGCTCACAGAAACCCACCGTTTTTCGTCGATTAATTTTCAGAATTTTTCAGCGGCGTGGAAGGTCGAAGATAAAAGCAAAAAGCGACATTTTATTACAGCTGGCATAAAAATGGGCGACAAACATTTTTTTCAAAATAAATATTTCGAAGCTTCCGCTGAGGAACGTTGAGGCACTCTGGTATGTTTTTTCCCGGCTGAAAACTGAGTGAAAAAACGAAGCGAGACTGGAGATCTAAATGGGCCTAAGATAAGTCAAGAAGTTTTATTTTTTTTTTTTTCAACTTTTACATTTTCTTTGTTTTTAATACGAGGCAGCGACACGTCGTTCGCGTCGACTACACCATACGTTTATCTTGCAAAGAGTGAGTTACGTTGAATAAACAAACGATAACGAGGCCAGAAACGAGCGAATAAAAGTCTTTTAATTGCCAAAAATAAAAAGGGGGTTTGGGAGTCTGGGAGAGGGACAAGGGGGTGAGAAAGAGCGTAATAAAGTTGGGGCAAAGAGCGAGGATGCATCGTGTGGGAAATATAAGTGAACCAACGTTGCCATTGTTTTTTAATCTTTTTTTCTTTTTTTTTTTTCAAAACTCCGCATCTCATCTCACTTCTCTTGCTCTTGGTCTGCATCTTCGTGGTCTCACTCATACTACTGGGAGCTTCCAATTAAAGCAACCGAAATAGAAGTCGCGATGAAACACGAGAATTGCCAATCCGCGAATTTGCATGCCCCTCTCCCCCTTCTCAGAGGGTGACTCTGCCTCGTTGGTGACTTTCTCCAGTGCACAAATGTATCCGGCATTCCAGTTATCACGGACTTTTCGTTTGATGTTCTCTAACCCCACTTGTGCCTCTTTATCGCGCTTTCATGGTAAGCTCGACGCAAAAACTACCAGGAATGAACTCGTGTTCTTCGATCTCGAGGGGGAAGGCGATTAATAGGAGAAATCCAACCATGTTTATATTTTCATCATTCTTTTTTCATTCCTCTTACCTGCCACGTTTCGTTTTTGTGAATTCTCAAAAATCGTAGGCACGGTGGTATCCATAATTTCTAAGAATCCACATTTTCTAGCTCTTCAGTTTGTAATAATTTGTAATTAATTTGTTATTAATTTGTTCAACATTTCTGTCACAAATCCATTCTCTGGCTATTAAAATCAAAATATTTCTTCAAACCCATTTTGAGTCAAAGAAATTAATCTGTAAATCAATTTACAAATTTGCATTCTTGAAATAAATTAAAAAACACCCGATTTTTACAGAAACACGTGTATTTTTATTTATTTCGATAATCATTTTTAACTGCTTGTTTTTAAAAAAAATTATATATTGCCCTACGGAGGGTTAATTTTATCCTGCAATGTTTCGAAAAAATTGCTTGGGTTTACGCTCACTTCGAGATTAAAAATTAATTTTTTTTTATTTTGTTCAACGCAAGATGCAATGGGTGGTAAGGGGAAAAGAAAAATTGTAACGAAGGGACAGAAGTAACCATTTTTTCATCGATATCGAGTAAATTATTTATTTTTCTTTTTCATTTCGGGCCAGAACGAAAGCGTTAAGGTCCATAAACACCGGGAAACGAGGCGTATATCGCGTGTACGAAGGGTACTAAAAGCCACAAGTTCCTGTTGGTAAATGAAGCGACGAAAGCAACAGACAGAGGGAAGGGACCAGCAAGGGAGGGGGGGGGAAGCATAATATTGATCATTGTCGTAGCCAGGAGGGGGCAGGGGTCGGTAAAAAGGGGGTATCTTTTCGGCAAGAAAAATCAATTCCAAAACAGTAAAATTAAAATAACCAAACAATTTGTTCGAAATTTAACTTAATTAATCATAAGAAAATAGTTTCTCAAATCGTGAACTTTTTTTATTCAAGGAAAGATCTTAATTCATATAAGTAGCAACCATATTTCGTCACGTAAATAAGACAATACATTTTAAATAGATAAAATTTAAATAGCACTATAAAATTGAAACAAGAAAGTAAAATAGATAAAATTGATCAATTAAATAAAATGTATTTTATTTAAAAAAAACAAAAGTAAGGATTTCCTTCTTTTGGCCCCTCCCCTTCAGAAAAAATGATGGTTGCGCCAATGAGAGTGGATGCTGCACGTATCGTACAGTAACGACCTCAATTTTCGTTCCTACACTTCCCCTCCTCACTGCCCATTCGGCCACCTCAGGGAGGGCGTTATTGCAACGGTAATTCGATCGAGTTTCAATTTGTTGGAGAACGTAGAGAACGAAAAAAAAAAAAAAAAAAAAAAAAAACAAATGATGAGAAACTGGTGAAGGCTGGCGAGAGAGAGAGAGAGAGCGAGGTGCGTGTGGCTCCCTACTCACCAGCGATTATGGTTAGCTGTCGGTTGTACACTCCACGAGTGCGATGCAAATTGCCTTGCGTTTTTAGTTACAATCTTAATTATTCAGCCCAATATGCAGGCCTATATGGTGTTTGTGGAACTTTTGTGCAAGCCTTACATTTAAAAAATTTCGAATGACAAACTCAGAAGGTGACAATTTAGGATTTGCCACTAACTAAAAATATCGATTAATATAAAATGAATATTGATTAAAAAAATAGTGACTTTTACGAAGAAAATATCAATATATCGATATGTTGATCTACATTTGTGATATCGATAAGTGTAGCAAAAAATCCGATAAAAATACCGAAAATATTCATTAATATTAACAAATATATATTTTAATATCTATAGAAAAAAAAATGCACATATACAAAGTGTTTATGGAACTTGCATGTTTTAGTTTAAATGATCGTCTCAGTGTGAAATTTTCAACAAATCGTTTTTTTTTTTTCATTATCGTATAGTATACACTGTTTTAAACATTCTCTCAAATTGTTAAATCGAAATTCAAATTATTACGATCGCTATAGCGTTTCTTGTAGAAAGAGAAAGAAACGGGACATCTGCCTAGTCCGTCGTGCCACTCGACCGTTATCCTTTTGTTATTTTTCTACCTGCGCGTGTACCTTTCTAAGGTGCTCGGGTTCCATAACTTTGCAGAATAAACTGTCCAAGCATTTCAGTTCGTTTTTGACATCCACCATGGATAGACGTACGAGTGAAACCCCCAAGAAAAAAAATCAAGATTGACAGAAAAGGCGCGAGAAACAGGAATCAACGAAGTGATAAAAAAAGACCCGCAAAATTTCAAGGGAACTAATCGACATTTCATTGAGACGGATTTGCCAGTACTTCGGCGCCGAAAATAGTGAGAAAGAGTCCGAAGTTTGACGTTAGAATCGATAAAACTTTCAGCTATGTTTTAATAGAATTTTTCTTAGTTCTCGGTGGCCTGCAACAACTTTTCAAGTGGAAAAAGTGTGATAGTGATGCGAGATTTTATAAAAAATCGTTTCGAGGGCTTGGGATTCAAAATTTGTGTTCAGATCCGGCCGAAATCAATTCTTGTCCGCTGATAAACAATGCATACGAAGTCAACCGTCGTTTCGGTTTCATCATGCGAATACTCGGCGTCAGCATATGTGACATCAGAAATTTTATCGAATTGATGGATATAACCTCAACGGTATACGAGGGTGTTATCCGAAAATCAGGCTCTGAAAAAAAGGAACAAAATTGAAAGATGAAAATCGCGCAAGTCTACCACTTCTGTACAAAAGCATTTAAATCGACCACAACATTACTTTCGGAACAATTAAACGTGCATTGTTTTTCAAATTTATGAATCCAAGCATGGTATTATTTCACAAATAAATAAATGACAAAATTAATTAATTTAAATATTCGGATAGTATAATTTAAACTTTGAACGAATGATTTTGAAAATTGCAATTATCTAATTGATCGTAAATTTTCTGTTTCGCGATATGACAGTTCTTACCTTACTCTTCTTTATCGTTCCTTGTAATAAAGCCTTTTGTATTTACATAATCGAGCTTTCGGGAGAGCCACGAATGGGCTGGTGATTCGGAGGATTTCGCAGTGAGAAACGTGTGTGGAGTTCGTACTTTGGGGATTGGTGAGAATTTGAAAAAATGGCGAGTTCGTGCCATGCTCTTGTTGGGGATTGACTCAAGAGGGTTGCCACGAGTTCTTGTAGTCAATCCTGAAAGCGCCTAATCTCCGGCACCCTCAGATATGTACGACGACCATTTTTTGCCACCTCTACACTTTTGTGTCATCGAGTGACAAACTTCTTTTTACCTTGGTAGTACTTCCCTTCAACTTTGCACTATTTAACCACTTTTTCAAATTAATTGCAAGTGACTTTTCAAAACGTACGAGATACTTTTTACGATAGCATATTTTCAATTTTATTTTAAAAATATATATATTCACTACAATATATATTAACCTGGTATTTTTAAAAATTATTTATTGTTCCTTATCAATATAAATAATTGCCATTCGAATAAGAAAAAAATAAACTTAAAAAGCAAAATCTAATATTCTAGAAATCTTATATAATACTACTGTAATTAATAATTCATTATATATTTTATTTTGCTTATAAAAAAATTAATTGAAATATTAGTTAATCATTGAAATAATTTCTTATTAAAGCCAGTGCCAAGTTAAACGAAGTAAGAACAATCGGCTAAGAGTTTCCAGCCTATGTTACAGAATCACATAGATTCAAAGTCGATTTTGAGAAGTGCCGATTTTGAGAAATGTTGATTTTGAGAAAATGTCGGGGCGGCGCACATCTCGAAATTTTCGGAGTGTCCGTATGTACGCATACGTACTCATACGCGAAGCCCGTCGGGTCTTACCGGACGCTAGCGACAATGTTGCCTAGCCGTAGATAGCCGTACTTCGCGCCAATTTTGTTTTACCGACACGAGCCGTCGCTGCGTCAAAGTTTTGTCGCGGGTGCGGCTCCCTCTTAATGTACCGTAATTGAACTTTTGTTTCATTTCTACATTACCATTGGTGACGCAGTGAAAATTTGATTCTCGTAGTAAGTGATACGTGTAACAATACAGCTCTTCTACCATTTTCATAAGCGTATGCACAATTAAATTCATCGTACCTTTGCGCTGTGCTGGTAGTAATCCTAGGAAACGATTGCGACCTCTTGCTTGAGTACTCACGCTCACACGCTACGATCGTATACACGGAACGGCGAACGCTCCAGCCACAACTGTTGCGCTCGCTTGCTCTCTCTTCTTTTCGGTCGCGTAGGTGTTGAATGCTGCTACGAAATATAATGATGATTGATCCCAGAACAGACATCTGCGTTAAGGTAAGACCGGTTCACGTACGAGTTTCGATAGCGAAATCCTGGTACTGTCTACGTTCAATTTACGTTTCTAACCTATGTACACCGCACTCTGTACTAAATTGACAAATGGTCGTGAACTCTTAAGAGCAACGTCACAGAGTAATCGGGTTAGGAGTAAAAGATTGGCATTTAGCCAGAAAATCGATGTATCTTTTGTAGCGAAACGGATATTTGAATAAAAGGACTTAAAAAAATGATCATGTTTTTTTTTTCCAAAATAGTCTGACAGGGATAAAGTAAACGATAATTGAGTGCAAGTAAACACCGTCGTATGTGCCGGTGCACTCTTGAAGTACAAGCTCGGTCACTATGAATATGGCCAAACGGAAAGTCATTAAGTTAACAATTAAAGAGTTTTTTTTGTGGGCGAGAAAAAACAACAGTGGGCGAGAAAGAAAAAAAGAATATGACAAGAAGAGTAGTAAAAAGGGTTAGTAAAGAAGGGAAGAGATACAGAAAGGTAGAGGAACGGATAAATTATTTTTTAAACTTGAAATAAATAGCTTATAAAGTAAAAAGAAATAATATTTCAATAAAATTGAGTGAATTATGAATTAATTAATTATGAATTTATATAACTTAATTATAAAAATCAAATGGATAATAATTAAAAAATGTATAATATAAACGTACGTGATTAAATAAAAAGAACTAAGAAAAAAGTCGTTTTAAGAAACAGGAAGTAAAGAGAATAAGCTTGTCAAGGGTGAAAAGAGGAAGAAAAAATGGGAAAGAACGTCATACAAGTCAGATATGGAATGAAAGATACACGTCAAACACCACCGACCACTTTGCGATGTAATTCGGACCGAAAAATAATGATGCATTGTAAAGTAAGAGACTTGAATGGCGCATAATATCCGAGAGATTAATGAAGCTTTTTCCTATACATCGCTGAAGTATCAACGTTGAGTTGAGTTCTCGAGGCTTGAATTCGACCCACACTAATTCCTCCTCTCCGCGACGTCTCGCAACGCTGAATACAATTCGCTGAAATACCGTACCTCTCGTCTTCGTCTCTCCCAACTACGTACGTATGAGAATGTAAAAGATCGAGGCGTATGTTTTCATCGATCACTCATTATATATTGTCACGAGTATCACCTCCTGTCGCTTTTTCAATTGCAAAATACGATCGATCGTAACGAGACTATTGTATTTTCTGTCTATAATATGGGCACACACAATTACGCAAATGCCACGTGCGGGACCGTCCCGAATTGCGAAATAGCCGATTCGATTATTCATATTTAATACCATTGAATCAGTGTTTCTGTTTCTTCGAGAAGGGATGACAATTTTTTAGTTTTTATTTGCGTGACATAAATATAGAAACTTAGATGAATTAGAAAATAATAATTTAATCATTGAATAAGACGTATAAAGAATTTTCTATCGATTGGTCTCAATTTGTATTGTATTTGAAAAGAAATCAGTTTATCTATAAAATATGATACGTGATGAAATATTCTATGATTATTAATTAAATAATTAGTGAGAAGAGAGTAACGATTAAGGGAGAATTGAATAAACAAAGAATAAAGTATTCCTTCAAAGATAAGGCAACTTGATATCTTAACTGAAAAATTTGTAAATGGAACAGCGTTGAAGGATTCATCAAACAAATATAAATATAGATTCATTGATTAACGTATCAATACCTTGGTGAAACTTAAACTGTCAGGCAACAATAGGAAAATACAAAATCGCGCAATTTGTGAACTAACGCAATTATTTCTCCACTATTTTTTCCAGTATGAGTGAAAGTTGATTGGCGTGTCCCATATGACTCTTGAAGAGTCCGATCTCATAGACATCAACATACCTCCTCTCTTCCATAGATTCAAATCTTCTCCAGTAGCACAGTAATCTTCCACATCACCTCGGAGGCCTCCTTTCCAGCAGATCATTCCAGGAGGCAATAAACGACTTCCATATCCTTCGCATGGTCCACCCCAAAATCAACCGATGCTCTTCCTTCGACTACTCTTCAGGATCGAATTTTCAGTCGATGCGACCAGATCAGTGATCCCATTGATTCGCGAAAGGAATGGCCAAGGTAACGGTACTTTTGTGACGGAATGAGATGCGGAGTGCGCTACCGGGTGAGCAGCGGTTAACCGAGGTAGTTCGCAGAGCACCTCCAGCCACGTGTGCACCCAAAGCGTCGCCTTGGCGAGGCTCAACGTTCGCACGATCTTGGCTTCGCTCTCGGGTAATTATCGTGTGCAAGGAGTCCGCTAAAGTTTCCTGGTGTAGGTTATGGTAATGGCAAAAACGCGCGAGGGTCACAGTAGTTGCAGCGTTGATCATCCGAGGCTTGTGGTGGTGGCGATTATACGCAAGACACGCAGTGCGCAACATCCAAGAGTCTGAAGTACGTTATAACGCGGCGGTGATGGAAAGTCCTCTGGGAAACAATTTACGAGTAGTAAGAGCCGAGCTGGCACACGTGCAAGACGAATCGAAGTGGAGGAAGAAGAAGAAGAAGGCTTGGGTATACGCATGCGATTACGGTCTCTCTCTCTTCCTCTCTCGGTGTCTCCCGCTCGATCCTTCTACTGAATACATTCAACAAATAAGCGGCCGCCACTTGTAGGATATACGGAGAATATTAGAAGGTACACCTACGTTGCCTTCGGGCTCTCACCGTGTGGATTTCCATTCGTTTAAAGTCTCGTCAAAGATCTATTAGCATACGCGTACGGGCGTTCAAAGAACACACTTGCGCGGAGTAACGGTAACGTTCCCTTTATCGCGCAACCCTATCGGTGAAAACACTTTGACACTTTAACGATGATCTTGAGGAGAGACCAAACGGGTTTAATCGTCGTCATCCCCGTTAGTCCACGTGTGGTCGCTATTTGAAGTCAGGGCTGCATGCATCTCAGACCTTTGTGGCAGGTTGAACTTCGACGGTCGTCTTGACAACTGCGATTGTGGAAACGGTTATGATCAACGCGGATGTGGAAGGTCAATGGAATTATCAATGGAAACTGACAGTGATGGGGTTGCAGCAAAGACGATGGATTATGGTCCAATGATCTACACGAAAGCTAGGAAATGGAAGAGCCCAATGTTTCAGCAGAATCAATGGGTGGTTTTATGGAATGGAACATTGCAAATTACCATTATCGACTACCGAGGTCAGAAAGGGAACGGTGGTCAACGACACGATCGTACTAGGTAATCGTAATTGGCTGAATAACACAGCGCACCCAATAATTTACTTGTCAATGTTGGACCACCTGGCTGAGCACGTACCAAGAGATAGAAACCCGGAAAGCTAGTATCCAATGATGTAACGAGTAGCAGCACTCTGAAGTGGCAGGTCATGACTGTTCGATGGAGACTCGAACCGAATCCACAATGAGCCCGGGCCTGACAGCATATTGGTACCGAATGATCGTCATTGATTTGAGAACATAGCATATCCGAAGATTCACCTGTCAACTGTTACCTTCCTAGCTGCAAATATAATAATAGTTAGGAAACTGAGTTCGCTTTCCGTAGTGCACCATGAGTGGCACCGGCGCCCACTGGAGCAGCCAATATGTGGCGATCACCAGCAACACTTTCGACACAGAAAAAGTGTCTAACGAAAAAGAAGAAAACCGGTTTGATGGATACGGTGAAAGAGTGAGAGAGAACGGTGTAGATGTAGTAAAGCGATTCTACAGCTAATTGATAGATTAGACACAATATTATATTGACGGTCACCAAGCTAGGTCTCTGCTTCCCGTCTATAACTTATTATGCCATCGCTTTCCACCCAGTCGATGGTACGAGAACACTTGGGCGCCTCGAAATAAGCGGTGACTCAACTGCTTCTGGAGCATTCGTGCAGCCGCCTGGGGCATGCTCAACGGACCGGAACATGCGTCAGGAAGAGCTGTTCACCAGCAGACCTTCGCGTCATCGTCACCAACCGATACATCGAGCAATCATTCCTGATTGGAAAACAATGAATCCCACGCGAAGAAACTTTGATGATCCCAAGATGTCTCCTTGCTACAACCTCATCGAAGGCTTTACCCGGAAGTTCGCTGATGTTTTGGAACTCATGATTCCATCAATAGTCTGGATTCGCGTGCACAAATGCATTAGATCAAGATGCCATTGATTAATTCCCAGCTACCCGACTAGACGTTTTCATCCGGCAGCCTGATCAGGGCGCTCTGATCCGGAATAACGTGGTACAACACGCCTGATCCGTATCGGATAACGGCTGCCTCAGTGGAACGGTAGTAATAAGGCTACTGTATTTCAGCCTGATAAATACTTGATAACTGCGAGACATTAGTCCAACATGAATAAAAAAAGAGTGCCGAAAAAAAATGATTATCACGATTACGGGTGCGAAAATAGCGTGCTGTACGCATGGAATGAATCCAGTTTCCAGATTTCTCTACCAATTACTTACGAACCCCTAACGATTTAAAAATTCTTTGTGGATCTTTCCTGATCGCTTCTCGATCGAGCAAGATTTTTGAACGGAAGAAGCAATCGACTCAAGCAATTAACGCATTAAACGATCGACTCACTTGTCACTAAAAATATTGTTCAACGGACTAGAGTGCCGGAAGTTATTGATGGCTACCGGTTGCCACTGATGACGCATTTTCATGACTTTGCTTATGATAAAAGTTACCTTCGGAAGTTGCTGGTTAAGGAGTGCTATAGAAATTATCAGCTCGCCGGATTTCTCGTATCTCAACAATCATGCGTCGCTAGAAGTTGTTATGAACGGTAAGGAAGGGAGATGAAGAGAAAAGACACAAAAGTGTGGGTTAAGGATAGTCAGTTTAGCACTTTTCGTAGTCACCGCTGTGACGAGAAGTAATCCTCGTAAAAATCTTCGCAGCTTACCACTCTCTCGCTCCCTGAGGAAATATCCTTGATCGTTAAAAGCTTATACAGATCTAGCTGCAACGCTCCAGTCGTTTGCCATATGCATAATAATATATCCGAAGCTTTACGTGCAAGTTCTCTCGAGTGTGACTCGGACGTATCAGATTACCAGTGTGAAGAAACAGCAGAAGGTGAACCTCGCTTGGGCATCTTTTCAAGCACTTGCGCGAGAACCAAGATGAAGTCCTGATTCACGTACAACTAGACGATTTGGAGAGCCACTGCCTTCTTTGCATAAGGCGAACTGCTCGATCCCCATCGGGGGATAGTTATAACGCCACTCCTTAAAAAATTGAATAGATCGAGCAGATTTTCTTTATTAATGATGTTCCTATACGGAGGATTTATCAACCTTGTTCAGCTTGTTGGTATTGCATGGCTTGCAGTAACGCAGGGTTGATAGTATCTCGGACGTGAATACAGCAGTCACCATCCCGAATACCTAATTTGGTAGACATCCTACTTCGTAGATGATCCGATTGATCACTCTCACACTCACTACGAATGATAACAAGATAGTTGATCTCTTCAGAAGACGACTAATAATTATAACCAATTAAATATCCCTCGATGGAAATCGTCTTTTCAGATGAAGAGCCAATGTGGAAAAATTGTTCTGATCGGGCATACGGAACAGCATAGGAACCAGTCTTCGATTAATAAATTTCCTCTGGTTCGGCGATGTCACGAGATTGGATGGATCAACCAACTACTTTGCTATTAAGATGTATCCACCCTCGAGCTTTCAAATAACCCAAAACATCTTAGGTTCATTGTTGTTAAATAGCTACTAAGATTTCAGAGAACGTAAACGAAGATGTTCATCCGTCAGCGCATCTCCATCGCTCCCACTGTCTGTTTTGCTGCTAACTATTTACGCAAGCGATTGGCTCATCGTTGAAGATTATCTCCAATTAACAGATCCCCAATTTTTTTTTCTCTCTTCTCTCGTGCTGAGCAGCCGACGTCATTGACGGCTGACCTATCTCGTCGTCGAACATGAAATCAGACTGCGAAATTCATCGATGCATTAATTCCCGTTGTTGGTGGCTAGGCACGCATACTTTGTTGGTGATTAAGTGGGAGAATCGTAGAGAGATTTAGAAGTGAGCGAACCGGTATTCGGATTAGGAACACCTCATTGATTTTTTGTTACCAGGCGCAGGTCCCTTCTTCCCCCAGACGACTAGTATATTCCGCCGATGGCAGCTCACGCGTTGTTTTATGATTTCTCGGATGCCTAGCCCCAATCGGTTTCCAATAAACTCTCTCTCCGTTTCTCTCTCCCCTCCCCCTTTACCCCTCCGTTCCATCCTCCCTCGTCACTCATTCGACACCGAACTCGCAATCGACTATGACGTTACAATTTTTTTCGTTGAATATTTCCCACTCCATTTCTCCAGCAGTCGATGTTAGCCTCGTTGATGATCCATTTATTGATCGGGGTGCGTCACTTAGGAGGGCTACCCATCCTGTAATCTCGAGGGCGTTCCCTTGAATGGGCAACGGTTCTTTCCAAGCAACTCTTTCAAGCCTGGAGCGTCGTATATCTAATCACACGCACGGGACATTCTAGTCCATGAAACGATCAGCAGAGGAGAGCCGAGGGAGAAATATCATGAAAGCACCGAAGATGATCACCATGGATCTCCATCATCCATCCTCTTCTCTCCTCTCGTCAAACTGGTCCTCGTCGATGCTAATTAATCTAGCCAGTCATCCGAGCGCAAATTTCCTGATCCCTGAATGACGTTCTGCAGCTTTGTCGAGATACTGGTCATCAGCCAGATGATGAACCGTTCTGCAATGTCCATCGAAGCACTCCATTGGAAAACTACGAGTTCAAGAATACGTTTAAAAAATTCATAGCCTCAATCGTGCTTGATAATACGTAGCAATTTCAGCCTCAGGCGTTTGAGATACCGGAGCTTCTGACCGCCGAGTTAGACGTATCGTCATTTTCGAATACTTTCCCATGCGTGTTACTACAACCTGGCACAACCCCTGGAAGCGAATTTCTTTCGCGTTCAGCTACCATTACTATCCCAAATCCGCGGTTATTAAAAATGATTTTTTTTCAGGGTTTACTGAAACAAAGCTTAATGACAAAATGTTAAAAATTTCATTTATATGTATATTAACAATGTTTGTACCAAAGTCAAATAAATAATATTAATAATGATGGCACTTATACACAATCTCGAGAAAGATCTTTGAACACGAGGGACCTGAGCAAAAACAACGACCTTTTTTCACAATAAATGATTGTTTTTTAATCGTACTTCAATCATTAAAAATAATGTTTAAATTATGTATTTCGATTTGTTCGAAAAGACGTTTTTTAAAAATGAACAATGTTGGGTAAAACTCAACCAGCGTTTTTGTTTTGGTATGTCAATAGTCAAAAACAATTTTGATTAACTCATAGTTTGCAGAGGAAAAAAAACTTTTTTGGTAGCCCGGCCAAATTTTCTTGCAGATATTTTTTTTAAAAGATCTTTGAAACGTACAGCCGCGCAATATATCGCACTAAAGGGAGATGATAATTTACGAATATCTAGGGACTCTTCGTCACCCCTCGTGCACCAATTCTCGTAAGGCTCGTATACGTTTGCTGAAATCCTCACTTGTGAGAGTATCAAAAGCTGTAAAGCACCATTCTCCCACCTCACCCACCTCGGACTTAATTGTACTGGTAGGGTGGTTTAATATCGCACGAGGGTGTACGGGTCATCGTCAGTGGAGAACAACCTCGGCCATTGAACACCCGGTCATCGTGGATCCTCGTTGATTGTCTAATTATTGCGCCCTGGGGGAAAGGGCTGCGAGGACTTTCACGTCCATTTCTATAAGCTACCGGGTGTCCCAAAACTGAAAACGAACTCTGTACAGCGAAAGGCATTTCGGGAATGTAGAACAGTACGAAAATGGCAAACTGTGCATGTGGTTTCATGTCATCGGATCACACGACAAAATATTCACCGACAAAATATCACACGACCCAAACAAACCCAAACAAAGTCATCACACGACCCAAAAAACCGAAACAAAGACAAAATATCACACGACATAACATCACGACGATGAAATATTCCTAGGACGCCCAGAACTTTATGTCATGCTACTATGCAAACCCAAAAATGTAAATTGTTTCTTTTTTACATATTGTCGAAGATATAATGACATTACCAAATAAAACGATGAAAAATGTTATAAGCCATACTCCATCTGATTTTGCGATGTATCGAATTAATTGTTTTTGAATTATTACTTTCTCTTCAGCTCCGGGTGATTTTGTAAATTTTTCCAAAAATCTCTAGAAATGAATATTAAATACTAGGACTATGAAAAATACTATAAATAACACGAAGTAGAAACGAGACACACTGTACACAATTAAATAGTCAATATCAACGACCAGAGCACTGGCGGTCCAAACTTCTATTCACGATGTACAAATGCAGGGGTGAAGTAATTCCCGGATGGTATACATAATATTGCTCCTCAATCTTATCGTTCTCGCTGGTACTCGTACATGGCGAATGGCCGACCGTGGGTAAGCTTGGCAATGTTAATAGACCATTATCTGTTAGACGAGCGGGCTATAAAATGGTGGTATGGTCATGACCGGGTGTACTCGCAAAATTCATCTCACGTGCCTCGCAACCCTAAATGTTCAATTTTATAAAATTTGTTTAATTCTTAAAAACTAAAAAAAATAAATACAATAAGATCATTGAAATAAATCGTCAATATTATTAATTATCCAAATATAATAATTATTCAAACCCTAATTGTTCAATTTAAAAAAAACTAGTTTAATTCTTAAAAACTAGAAAAATAAATACAAAAACATTATTAGAATAAATCGTCAATATTATTAATAATGTAAAAACAGTAATCATTCAAATGATAATGAACTTAATTAAAATAGCAATAAATTAATTGAATTAGAAATGGATGAATGGAAAGGGAATACGGTTCAGATCCTAGAAAAGTACACTTTATGAAGTAGAAAACGTGACAAAACAATTTGAGATAAAATAATAGCATAACACATACCTATTTCGAAAGCTTATTTAATCTGCATATATTTAGAGTTGACCTTCTAGCTAGACAAATCTGGATGGACCTGGACTTGGAACAGTTATGGGAACCAGGTCGTATCTTGATCGTTGTGCAAGTTAGCTGTTGTGAGATGATGGGTGAGGCCCTCTCGAAACTGTTCTCGTAGTAAAAGTGTTATATTCCCTGTTCCTCCGATACAGAAACTCCCACAAGTACACTAATGGAAAAACTTAAAGTATCAGAAAAATTTCTGTAATATTTTCGTGATTTTTGACAGACTGCATTTCACTTAAAAATGATCGTATAGGGAATTAAAAAAAAAACAGTATTTTGAAAATCCAACATTCTAGTTCTGATATATTTTGCAATGAATTGTAAAAATCAATATGATTTTCATTGAAACAGGCATAAATTATTCGAAATAAGAATTCAACGACAATGGAATTTTAATTGAAATAAGAATTCAATGCAAATAGAATTTCAATTGAAATAAAAATTCAATGAAAATGGAAATTTTATTGGAATAGGTATACTGCTTCGGCAAGACCAATCATCGATCAGGATTGTTTGATGTGATCACCAATTCTGTAATGCCTAATGTGGCAATTGCACGACTAGAAGCTCCTTTCAGGCTCGTGCCGAAGCACTACAAGAGGATTATTCCCAATGGGTCACGATTATTCTAAATCATCGTGGCAGCCTGTCGTTCTTGCGGTAGAAATCTCAGTGACGATCTGAGGTAAGCTAGCTTGAGGAAAATTCGTTCGTGCGAGGAATCCTCAATCTTTGTAAAAAACGTTATAAAATGAGATCTGTACATTCGGAATTTAATGAATGCCCTTGAAAGGTCGGATTCAACAGGCCAAGTATTTTTTTTTTAATTCAGTCAGTCGAAATGTTTTTCACAGAATTCAATTTCGCAAAAATTACCATAGAACCGAAATTTCAAAAAGTTGTAGGCTATTCAAAAGTTTGAGTTTTTCAAGAGTAACAACCATCGTGTACTCTTGAGCCAAGAGTATATATCTAACGCATCGTAAATTGAAACAATCGATCGATCACCAACGCGGTTGGCTGGATCGGATTGAGCAGGATCCTGAAAATCTAACACTTGTGCGGATCGTCGCCCGAGCTCACAGAGAGGTCAAATCGTCGGGTCGACGTTGCGCGAAAATTCTGCACGCTCTTCGCACACGAATGCTCCTCGACAGATCCAAATCGTACAGGCACACTTATGATACACAAGGATACACATCGAAGTGCAAATAGTCGGAGGACTTTCACGCGATCTCTCAGCGATCCATGAGAGATCAGATCGGCAGAATCGAGAATCTTTAATCTCGATGTACACTTTGAGAAAAATATTTAACTGAATTTTTGTCAATTAATAATGCTTTAAAAATAAAATACGAAAAAAATGTTTCGTCAATATATGTCCGTTCCAAAAGTACGAAAAAAATGTCTTAATTTTTGAATATAATTTATATGTTTAGATTGTCTTATGATTATCAATAATTAACCGAAACAAACGCAAATAAAACAGTCTATTTATTTGTAGTATCCTTGTCAATCGCTATGTCACAAATCCTGATGAAAATTTGTTTGGGTTTGTTTGGGTTATGTTAAGTTATGAAGAATGGAATACCGAATCGCGAGACCGTGAAGTTCACCGTCGTTACTGTAAATCGTGGCTGCTCTGACATCTAGGGTAACTTTGACAGTTTTTGGAGCTACTTTAACAAAACGTTGAAATCGGGCATTCACGTGCCGGGATTGATGCGCGTGACCTTGTGCAGCGGGCGGGCGTTGCGAGGAGCGTATTTTTAACACTGCACGTATCGTTCGCGAGTCATGGAGGTCGAGACTTCTCGCGTTTTATTACAATGCAAAAGTCGACGACGCAACGATATAACCTTTCTCCTATCTGCGCTCAATCGTGAAACTTATTGAGTTTGAACTTTTTCGTACAAAATATCGATGTTGTTGTGCACAAATAGGGTGACGATATATAAAATATAATTCTACCAATATCCACCAATGCTGATGACTGGCCGATTGGATTTCCGGCTCGGGCGATCACCGAAGTTCAGCAGCGTGTGGGAAAGGCTGATACTTGGATCGGTGACCGCTTAGTCGTCCTTTGACAGGCGTATCGAAATTCAAAATTCTCTTGCAATATTTTTTTTGCTTATATAATATATATTTTTTATCGCATATTATAAATTGCGATAGAAAAAGAAATGGAAAGAGAGAGAAAGAGAGAGAGATGAACGCAGAGAGGCACGAGTCGAGCATTCGCGGTTTTACGACGCGGATGAACCCGGAACGCGCGTGTCATGGACTCTCGTGTGCATCCAACAGTGAAGTCACCGAATACATCCGCAACATAAAAATGCAAAAGACGATCCACTCTGATCGTTTAATCTTCTGTTTGCCATTTTTCCAAACTCTCACGCCTTCTTCCAGCCAGGATATTTGATTTTTAAACGATAAACGATGATTTTTCGTTGGTCTCGATTTCAATAATACTAACAGCGTCTGTTCATTAATAACGATGTTCTTATAGCACTTTCGTGCTTGACAAACGGCAAGCACTACGTTGGAATTTATTTGGACAAATTGGTAAGATATTTCCACAGGGATTGATGTCATTTGATATTTCCACCAGTTCGCTCGCATTGCCGAGAGATGATGCAAAGCCGGGAAAAAATATCGATGTGTCTATAGACTCGAAAGATACGTTCGTGCCAATAATCATCCCGATAAATCTTCGGGGAGCACATTTTTTGACTTCCATATTCGAATATAGTGGTGCACGTAAAAAATCTCAGAAAATTATTTCTAATCGAGATAACAATTTTTCATCGAGCAACCTGCCACTTGGATTTTTTTGACGTGTGAAGCTTGTTTTGATTTATTTATAATTCTGATATACTTTTTTCTTTGTCAATATGTCAATAACTTTCGAAATTCATTTTTAAAGGTGTATTTAATTTTATATTTTACTTTATGTTTGTATCGTTTATTTAATACCTCTTTGAATTTATTTTAAATTATTTATTATGTTAACGTTAATTATGGATTTATGGTTTACTTCGGACTTTCGTATTATTTTAAACCTTCGTTTAATGTATTTTTAAATTGTGCCCTGAATTATCTAATTTCTTCTTTTCTTTTGTAGATAATATTTTAAATATTTTTTTCAAATTCACGCCGGATCGAGTATTAATTATTTCAATTTTATTGATTCCTTTTCCTAATATTTTGCAATGTGTTGAACATTTTATAAACGTCCACGTGTAATTGCAAATATTTTTTGGTGATATTATTAAACGTTTATTAAATTTTCTAATTGCGTCTTCCTTAATGCGATGAATATTCTTTTTAAGTAATCGGTCAGTGCCTGTTACATTTATTTTTGTATTATTAGACGATTTTTTGTAATATTTTGGAAGGGAATACAAATTTTATTAACATCCATAAAAAATCTTTACAGTCGATTTAAAAAATTAGCAGCCAGTAAAAAAAAAAGATCCTCGGGGTGAAAAATTTCGCAAAAAATTTGCAGAAAATGTTAAATTTAACGTTCGAATAATTTTTTCTTCGTTGAAATATTTTTTAAATGATACTTCGATAATTTTTACGTTATACCTACCTATCGAAAAATTGATGTCTCTTCTTCGAACCGATGTCCACTTGAAATTCCCAGGGGAATTTTGCCGCCTATCTAGAATGCACGAGTCATTGCTCTCTAAACACGGAGACGCCCTTTATCTGCATTTTATAGCTCCGAAGGGCGATAGCTCGTAGGGCGAGGCTTCGCGCCGTTTCACCCTGGCTGTTTGGTTACGACAACGTCAATGAGGACATAGAAAACTGGGTCTCTGTATGTTTCGACCTATACAGAGGGGTTTCCATCCAAAATCCACGAGGCCAGATGCAATTCGTTCCACAATTTTTTATGTCTTTTCCTCGAATCGAGCGATCGCACATAATTTTCTTTTCTTTAATATCCTTTTACGAGCTGTGTCAGCGGCCAAGAGATTTTTCCACGTTTTGGGAGAAATCTTTTCCGTTTTCCAACTTCCTGCTTCCACTTGTTTGAATTTATTTAATATTTTTTTATATTTATTTATCAGTTTCCTTTTAATCGTGAATTTCTCAAAACAGTTACCTTTTTTTTAATTTTTTACTTTGACTTTCTTTGCTTTAACACGTAATGTTTTAATTAATCGTTTACTGTTTTTCGAACGTTATTTTATTTTTATTAATTTTATTTTCGTATGTACATTGTTTATATATTTTTGGCTTGCTTTCAAATTTTATTTGATTCGTATTACTGTTTTCGCATGATCTTTTTTTCATTGATTTTAAAGCTCGTTATTCCGAATAAATATAAACAATCGCATCGATTTAATCGATTGTTCTATATAGTCGTATTAAAATTATGTTTCAAAATTATTTTCCTTCCTCCTTCACTGGCACTTGGGAGATCAGTGCCAGTTAAACGTATTTTTGAAGTTTTCGAAAAGACGCAGCCAAACTTTTGTCATTAACTTTTACGACGATCGGAGGAAAGAATAAAAATCGCATGGATTCCTGGCGAAATTATTCAGCGTGGAATTCTCCATGCAACGAAGACCCATTTTTTGTACTCCCCCCCCCCTTTTTCTTTTTTCTGTGTTGCCTCGTCTTTTAGCATCGCCAGCGCTCGGATGATGTATTTTTTAACTGCCGGCGACACGAACGCTCTAATCTACACCATTATTACCGAGACCTTTTTATAGCGCATAAATCAATTCGGCTAAAGCAGAGTTACGCCCCGCATCGAATCTCATCGTGAGGATGTGACCGTGGCTCTCTTCGGGGACCGCGAAAGAATAAACTTCGTATCCGGGAAAATGTTACTACCGTTTCCTTTGTTTACCATTTCGGGGTGTTACTTTTCCTTTGTTATCATACTTTTCTGCATACAAAAAAAAAATCTGTGAACAAATTAAATATGATAAAATAACATATTTTTTTTACCACGTGTATAATCAGGACGAACGGTTTTATTAAATACAATATTTTCTTATTACTTAAATAAAGAAGGTTATAATTTAATATAATTGGATTAATTATAATAATCAAGAATTACGAATGGTTAATTGTTATAACTATGAATAATCAAGAAGGTTATAATTCAATATAATTCAATTCAATATGCAATAATAATTGCTTAACAACCTTATTATTGTTTTGATCAATAATAATCAAAATAACAGTCATAACAATGAAGATATTAATAATAGACGAAACCCTAGTCAAATTAGTAGATTGGAATCCAATCGAACGAAAATACCGATGAGAATAATAATAATAGTAAAAAGAAATAAGAATTTTAATAATAATAGTAATATGAGTAGTAAAGGTGTCTATAACGGGTGTTCCGTTTAAATCTTACCCTTGATTTTTCTTGAAAAATATTGGTCGATCCAAAATTCAAAATGGCAGTGATAAAATGATTATCATGCTTTTCTTTCAAATTGAGACATACCTTTTTTATATCACCAAAAAATATATCAGCTCAAAAAAACCAATTTTGTTGGCATTTTTGTTTAAAAATGTGAATAATCTTTAAGCCATTTTTGAAGCTGACAAAATATGGAATAGTCGGACTTTCACTAGAGGTAATGGTATCCAATATTTTAATTGACGTTCTGATGTTAGAAGAGATAACCCTGGTTTTTAATGCCTCATTTATCTATGAGGAATTTATAGTTTTAAATGCCTCATTTATGCCTGGTTTTTAATACCTCATCCATGCCTGTTTTTAATGCCTCATTTATGCCTGGTTTTTAATGCCTCATTTATCTGTGAGACATTTTCTTATGGTTTTTAATGCCTGGTTTTTAATAGCTCATTTATCAAGGAGGCATTTATAATGAGGAAATCTATGCCTTATTCAACCTAAACAAACGTAATAGGAAACTTATAGGAAATTTGATAGAGTCCAATGTGTGCGCTATTGGATCAAATCAAGCATAGATTTGTAGATGATAAATGCCAATGCTTTCTGTTCCAATCGTTCAAGTGTATCAGGCCCGATGAGGGTCCTATTGCGTTTTGGTCCAATGAGGCATAGGTTAATGTATAACAAATCCCAATCATTAACATTCCAATGCTTAACATAGAAAGTCAATTTTTTTCATCTCCCAGTTGCAAAATTCTCGACCTTCCTGTATGCAAAAATTAGTGAAAAATGAAAGAAAAATTGATGAATGGGTTACTTTTGGAAAGACTCAAAGAACAATAGTGCACGTTTTTAATGCCTCAGCTCTCGTGATTGTGACCCATCGTGACAAGCGTTATTAATATATTTTTTGTTCTTAAATGTTTCTGCTTCTTCACCCCTCCCCCCTCCTTTTTACGAGTCGCAAACAGTTCCTTCTCTTTTCCGTTCGTACTTTGACATAACTTTTTTTGCTCTCTCGTTTTCTTTTATCCTGCGGTTTTCTGGTGCTTGAATGTCAGAGAGAGAGAGAGAGAGGGAAAAGGAACAAGAATGAGATTCTTTTTGTCGAGCAGTGACGCCTACTCGAATAAGCGTGGTACCGGGAACTCTGCGGTGTTCCATTGCGGTCTTTCACCCCCTTCTACGTACCCCCCGCCCCACCCCCTTCTTTCGTCTTACCGTTTTCAGACTCGAAATTCTTTTATTTCTTTGGCTTTTTTTGTGACTTCTCCGATGCACTGGAGGACCGTTGGCCGGCTGCATAAAGCGTTTCCACCTAGCTTTATGATCTCAAGAAGCAGACACACTTTCCTCGACGTTTGACATAGTTCTGTGGTTTTTGGCAATTATTTTCTCGACCGCGGAGAATTTTATTTACGTCTCTGGTAGTGGGTCACAAAAAATAACAATAAAGTTACGTCTTTGAAGTAAAGTTAACAAATTATAACGATAATACAAGATTTTGGTAATAACGAAAAGAACTCTATAACCTTCTTAGTCACCGAGTACTTAATATTTACATTTTCTTCGTGGATCATCATTAATGAAATTTCAGACGTTTCAATTCACTATTACGTATGTTACAGTTTTCTAATTACGTCCTCGACTAATTTTATCTTTTTCAGTGAAATGTTCTGTTTGGTTTTTTTTTTCATTTTTTTTTTTATTTGGTTGAGTCAAGAAATTTAAAAAAAAGACAACACACGTGCGACGATGTGGCCCGATGAATTGCCCAAATTCTCGGAAGCCGTTAACATATCGCGAAACGAGGAAGTCCATGTGTGTTTGCTCGTGATTGAGAGACGCCGAAACTTTTAGCCTGTTGAAATGTTTTTTTCTTTTTTTCAATTCGTTTGTGTATCTCGACGCGACGAAAACCCGTTGAAGCTGTCATTGCAAAATTCTCGTTTTGATTCCCACTGCGTAAACATAGAAATAGGAAGTCTATTTGAGTTTGAATTCTGATGAATACTCACAAATACTCACATCATTGGGTCTGAATGAAGCCACTGATTTAAGTAGATTTATCGATTCTACTCGGATCTAATAACACGTCTAAACTAAATTTACATTTGATCTAAATTTGAAGGATCGTCTCATCACGTACTGAAAATAACGCAAAAAAATCCATCATGCATTCACGGATTGTTGTTTTTCGTATTGGATGATTTTGAGATTTTTAAATTTTAAGATTGGAAGATTTAAGGTTTTTAAATTTTATTGTATTGGAAGATTTAAGGTTTGGAAGATTTAAGGTTTTTAAAGATTGGAAGATTTAAGGTTTTTAAATTTTAAGATTGAAGGTTCTTAAATTTTAAGATTTAAGGTTCTTATTACGCGGCGTCGCGACACTGTCACCCCTCTTAATACTCTCACACAGATGTCAATCAAATTTACGAACGCTTTTTTATTCCGTTTTTTTAAATACATGTTGGATAAAAAATTAATGAGTCGGAAGAGGGGACAATGACCGGCAATATATTTTCATTACCGGTCTTACGATGCGTACCAGAAAAATATGACGCGTTTAGTTTCTCGTATTTCGAGTTCGTTTCTTATCTAATTCATCATGTTCTACGATTAATATTTATGAATTCGAATTCAACGAGGCAAATAATAGAGTCCTTCGATCGCTATATATAAACCGAAGACAGCAAATTTTAGCTTCATTCGATACAGAAATAAACTCATCAAACGATACAGAAAAATGTCGAAGCTGGCGAACATCGTTTACTGCTTAATCGTTGCTACGGTAAATATATAATCTTTCCATTGAAAATCATCGTTCAATTAATGAAAAACCTTCAAAAATCCATAAATTAACATAATCATTTGAAAAAGAAACAGATACCGAAGATTTTAGGTTTCTGCACAGTTTAATTTTAATTAATCCCGATTTCGATCCAAATTCAATTCAATCTATTGGTATCTTATTTTTAAAATAATTATAAAGCCCTGGAAAACATAAAAAGTAAAATAGTCATTAAGAACATAGGCAAAAACCGATAATCGAAATACTTGAATCGAAATCTATTTATTTTTCGAACAATCAAAAATTCATAAAAAATATAAAAACTCATATGGTCATTGGAAAAAAGCTGAGATTCTACAAAAGTTTTATTTTTTTATTGAACAGCCCCAATTCCGATGAAATTTCCATTCGTAAGAAACCGTAATAAACTAGAAAATACTCATTGTCATTATTAACTCTGTTAATATTGTAATATACTACAAATTTCGACTATTATTTCTAATCAGTATGGAATGTTATAATACCCAATCGTTACCTCCATCCCAATTATTTTTAATATTATTTTTAACCTGATGAATTAAATTAATTAATTAAGACAATGAAGAATTGGATATTTTATATTTAACGGAACAACGACAATTGAAATTAATACAATTTTCGTCAGAATTGCTCCTAACAGACAACGTACTTCCTCATAATTGTTATTATCCGGAACTTATCATCATCGTCATCATCTTAATCCTTATATTATTATTATTATTATTATTATTATTATTGAAGCAAGGGATTAACAACAAAGAACAATCCAATTAATATTTTCCTTCAACAAAGGTAACAACCGCCTTCGGCTCGTCGCCTCCACCTGAGAAAGTGTTCAGCGATGCTCTCTATCTGTCGATGAGGACAATAAGAAATGATTACAGGGCTGCGAAATCCCAGTTGGACGCGTTGATAACCCAAATCGAGTCAGCGCGCCCTCAACAACCGGAATCTTCCAATATCGTGAGTAATCAAAAAAAATGGTCTAAAGAATAATAAAACGAAAATGGCCGGAAAGAAAAAAAATTGTAAATTGAATCGCAGTCAGCCGGATGTTTCGAGTTTTTGAGGATACGCGCAATGACTAACAAGCCGCAAATGATCGAATGCTCGAAAAGCCACCTGAAATCAGTGAAGGACCAGCAAAGTCATTTAAACGACACATTGCAAGGACAACTTGCGAAATTGATGTCGCAAAAGACTAGGGCCGATCGTTGCGTGGCATGGCTCAACGTATTACCTTACGTATACACAGCGAATACCTCGTGCTACATTACTGTAAGTTTGACGACACTTAAAAGCGATCTAGATATTAAAAATATATCTTGGATAAAACTTTAAAGTAAAGGTTTCAAGATTTCGGCCGTTATGGGAATAAAAATGTTCGCTGACCTTCATTTTAATTAAATTCACTTACTCTACTTTGATTAAATAAAATTATATTCCGTATTATGAAATGAAATTGATTAAATGAAATGAAATTTCAAAACTCTATTCGATGTTATTTGTAGAATTTAAAAAACGTAATAGCTCGTCATTTTAAGGACCCATTTTGACGGTCAGATAAATAAGCTCTTTTCATGATTTTTAAAAATACGTTTTTTTCGTATACATTAAAGTAGTACATTTTCATTTAAAAAATATAATTATTGAAGCACGAAAATAGCAGTAAGTCTATTGAAATGTTCTTTCTTTCTGATGAGGTTAAAACCTGATTTCATTTATCCAGCACAAAAAAATGGCCTTGATCTATAGTAAAGCTGCTATAAATAATAAACGCAGTCATTCTTGGTTTTGTTTGTTTTTCGAAATATGGCCATGTTTTGAAATAGAAATAATTATTTTTGCGTTAAATGTTTTTATTCAAAATGCTTTAAGAAAGAATTATTTCAAACAAAACAAAAAAGCAATTACCTCATCTGATGAGTTTTTGCTTCGAACTGATGAGTTATCATAGTCATCAGTTCGAAGCAAAAAGGTTTCAAGCTAAACGCTTTACACCCTCTTACTAAAAGTGTTAGAATTGTCACTTTACTGAATTCAGATTTTCGTTTCACTAATTCAATTTATTTTGATTTGATTTACGATTTTCGATTTTCAATAATTCAATCAAAGTCAAAGATACAAGCAAAGAGAACGACCAGTTGGATTATCTAGGGAGTTCAGGGTGGGGGAAGGGCCATCAGACACAGTCATGCTGCGAGCAGCATCAGTCCGGTTATTTAATAGTCACATCTCGTAGTTTTTGTAAATTTAATTTAATGTCCAATTAGTCGCAGTTTCAAAAACATCCAATCCTCATTGAAATAAGCTTTGCTTGATCAAGAATTGATCATTAAATCTGTAAGTACATTTTTCAATTACATTAAATCGTGTCTTTGTTTTCTACGTAACTAGAAGGAGACAATTCTGCCAACAATCGTTAAGGATGCCAAGTCACAATTTTTGGAGGTCATCGAACATGCAAAAAAATTGGTGATGGCTTGGATCCCGGATGCGGGTCTTTGCATGGCCCGAGCGGAAAATCCGATGCCTATAATAAAGTGGCACTACGCTTGTAAAGACAGCATCGAAGTGCAAGATATCAGAAAACCGACGAGACCCAGAGTGGTGTACTAGTGAGACTGGTAATATATTGAAACAAAGCATAAAATTATTTCGGCCAATGAAATAATCGTATCTTATTAACATGTGAATAAAAATGTCATCATCAAATATTTTCGCCATTTGGAGTTTTTTCATTCCATATTTGGCGAGGTGCTTAAACTTGAAAAAAAAATACGAAGTACGATATTTCATTGTTGAGAAAAAAAATGATATCGGCAACCGTTTCGGTTCAAGGTCATGGGAAACTTCGAACATGCGATATTAACGACAAATTGATGAATATTCGATTCATCTTATTCAGTTCTAATTCAAGTGTAACTCGCATACGAAATTTTCGTATTTTTGTTATTAATTTAGTATTTTTTTGTTGTTTGTTGGAAGTCATAAACATTTGTGATTAAAATACGTCGGGACTTCCCTCAAACGATTTAAAAAATATTAAATTAATGAATAAAAGTAAAGTTAGGCATGCTTGAAGGTCGAATTTTGGAAAAATCTCAATAAAGTATCAAATTTAATGTCTCCCAAACTACAAAACTTTAGTTGGGGAAAGTAAGGTCCAATAATTCGCAAATGACACCCTCTACGTGGGAATTTACTATGGTGGGTCGATTTCCAGTCATTCTGTATATAATATTAAACAGAAATAAGAAAAAATGGCAAAGAACAAAATAATGCAATAACAGATCGTGCAACAAATGTATTACCGAACATACTTTAAAACAAATAATTTATAACAATATCATTTTTTTTCGACATCACAACTGCATCATAGTATTCGGTTCATGATTCTTGACTGTTTCAACTTGATTATCTTGCAATCTCACTTGACACGAGTTAGCGATCTTCAAAAACTCCAATCCAGCGAAATGTCTAATCCTTGGCAGCAGAAGTTCCAACTAGTGATGGGTAAAAATGACAAAAATAGAAATTAGAATAACTGAGACTTCCTAAATTATGTATTTTTGGTTAATCATTTTAATAGTATTATTGTTAAATCGGTGAGAGTTAGATAGAGAATTGCAAAAGTAATCGCAAAAAAAATCAGACTTATGAATATGAAAAATGTATGTGTATGATTAAAAATGATTTCACGTGATATTTTTGTGTCTGTGTATGTGTATGCGCGCATACACAAGTTCGGCAGTAATACCTCAAAAAATATTTACAAAAAATGACAATTAAAAATACATAAGTATGGATAAAAAAAAAGGTTCTCACATATCTGATACATCCGGCAGCTACCATATTAGCTATAATATCGTTCCTATCAAGCTCGGTGGGAACGCAACTATTCGCGATCTGAATATGATGTTGGAGCACCTTAAGCGTTGCACTTAAAGTTGCATCCAGTTTCCGGTTGACATTCGCGTAGCATTGGGTCCCAACCGAGCTTCCGGTTATTTTGGGTTTTTTCGATAATCGTTGATCCACGGGAGAAAGATTCTGCGTTTCCAAAAATATTCATTTTTCATTTTTCTCCGAAGCTACATTTTTCGTCTACCTGTTTCATTGAAATGTCGATTTTTATTTTTTTAACAAAATAAATATCCCACCGGAAGAGAATTCCCTTCGCCTTCGCCGTTCCACATGTTTAACTGTTCCCATTGAATCTGCGAGTTCGATGGAGTTATAGATGCACTCATTATGCTATGCTGTTTTTTGACAGCCGTCGTTGTCAACTCCATTGTCCTCGCGAACGACTTTTCAGTTATCCCCAATAGATCCAGTTCTATTGCGGTCGTTGCCTTTAATGTGTGAACATTTTTATATCATAATAATGATAGTACAGAGACACGAAATGATAAAATTAAAAAAAAAATTGTATAATTGTATTCTGAAAAATAATTACAACAATAAAAAACTACTATATGTTTTATTTTCTCTTCATTCCATGTACACCTCTCAGAGATTTTAAATGTCCTTCGTGCATTCTGTTTTCCTCTTTTTTAATCACTTTTTTGCTTTTTCCAGTTTTTTCGATACCGTCAAATCAATTTACTGAGACCTCAGTTGTATTGGCGGATAAGATTGAAGCGGAACAGCTCGAACTTGGCATCAAATTTTCCCTTTGTTAATAAACAGTACAAAATTTACCGACACGAATTTCGGGAGCAGCAAGTTACAATTTTTTTTCCGTTTCACCGTAATCCGTATGTAACGATTCTCGAATTGCTTCGAGTATTCTTCTCGTATGATTTTTCAGATAATTCGAACTCAAAAAAACTTATCACAAACGAAGAACTAATATCCAAAAAATTCATCTGTTCTTCCGTAGTATCTGCACACTTAATTTATCTGAAGAAAAAATAAACTTTTACAAAACTGAAGGGAAGCGAATCCACGAAAATCCACCAAAAATATTCATACACGTAAACATTGGTAAATTTAATTAAAAATTTGCACGATTTATTAACTCAGAGAATCAGCACTCCGTAACGTCTTAGAAGAAACGATACCTTACAATTAGAGAATCTTTATTTCGAAGTGTACTTCAAAATCTCCGTTTTTTAAATGTCACCGTGTCTTCCAAGTTATCGAATCATTGATTAATTAGGAGAAATTGTACCTTAGAGAATCTGCACAATTTAATGAATTAGAAAAATTAATGTCGTCAAGAATTTGCTCTGTACGATAATTTACAATGAGAAATGAAGCCGATGAAGATGATGGAATTCCAACATACCTTTACAAAAAAAAAGAGACAGAGGAGATGAACTAATTTCAGCATGTTGCAGACCGTCACTGTGTATATTACGTTGAGGCAACTCGTGTTCGGTTTTTTATAGATTGATACATGGCATGATATTGGGAATTCGACGCATGTAAAAATTTGTACAAGTGTCTCGAAGGGGCCATAGCTCAACCTTTATCTGTCATTGTAATGTCAACGTAACGTAATCATTAGTACGATAAGCTTAAAATTTTCACTTTCTCATCGCGAGTGCGTAACGTAGACCTCAAAAAAGAAGGAAACTTCGAGACTCGTGGCTTTTCAATTACTGTCTCTCTCGTAGTCGTCACCTGTGTTGATTGAATCGTGACGTACGTTTTCAAAAACAACCCCGCTTTTTGTTTGCCTCAAATGGAATCGGATTTCTTATTTTTTGACTTTTGATTTCGGATCACCAAAAATCCACGTGCGTGTTCTGTTTCAGGAATTCAAGTAACTTGAGTACTTCAGTACGAGTAACTTAATCTTAAGTACAAGTAACCTAATATTGTTTAACGAGACATTGGGATAAATCAAATTTCCGAAACAGGTCCTTTATTGTACATATCATAAACTGTATAAACTATCTGTTCCATAGTAAAAAAAAAAACCATAGCGGCTGCATAGCTTTTACTCAACTAAGAATTTTTTCACAATTATACGTGTGAATGGCTACAGAACTACCTAGGATGTTTTTTACGTATCGATACTTGCAAAAAAACAGTTTGTTTTTTTAAATAAAAGTTTGAATTTCTCTAAATAGACACTGTCCAAACGATGAGAAAAATAAAATTATGTAACATACTGAGAAAATCCTACGTACTTCTGTGCAGAATGTAATTGTTAATATACAGTTAAAATATCGTGTCAATCGAGATTTTTTTTCGAGTTTTTAATCCTTTGAGTATGTCATATTTAAAACAATAAGGCTTCTTTTAGGAAAATAAAATCGACTATTTGCAATTTTTACAGCGACCCATTCCGTAATCGATTAACTCTGCTAAGTGTTAATTAGGTCGGTATTTAATTTAAAAAAAAAACCGAAAAACTAAAATAACGTTTAAATCATTCAAAATTCCGTAATTTATGTGGAAGTGAAATCAATAGGTGTTCAAATATTCCATCATTACGCATGATTTGATTCAATGCTCTGGTTACAATCCGCGTTCAATTCATTCAGTTTTTTTTTTTCAAATGACAGCAGACAACTTCCTTTTCAAAATAGAATATTGTATTAACATTATTCTAATTCATTTCGAAGACCAGAAATAAATATTGTGTTTATATAAGCGACACCCTAATAAACATTCGAATTACCGTAAAACTAAATTAATTAACATTATTATTAATGATAATAATAATGAGGTCGATCGAATTTCTTATTATGACAATATGAATGTTTATCAAGTGTGTCTTTTACGGATACAAATTTACAACAATTTTACTACGGAGAACTATTCAGCTTCGATAAATAACAAAGCGAGTGGAAATAATTACAAATACATATAATGGAATGAATTAATTCAATCGCCACAAATAAAATCGGACGGTAATTTAATAACCAAACGTCTGACTATTTCCGAGCAGGCAATGCCAAATTACACGAGTTCAAGTGCTCAATTTAATGCAAACGAATGCGTCCGCATTAAATGTATATTGATTTAAATACAAATTTAGCCTTACATAAATGTGGAGTAAAATTTTTCGCGATGATTATATTATCCTTATTCGATCGCGATGTTTGCAAAGCGCTCGATGTTACAGTTGAGTCTAAAGAAGCACAGGGATGCGTTTAAATATATATAATATGAAGTAAATTCGAGAATGAAGTGTTAAGAGCGTGTCGTAGTTTGCATTACAAATTAATGCACATCGCGAAGAAATTACGGAGTTGAGGAGGCCCTGAGGAGACTGACCGCCTGCATTTTTTCACACCGCTCGCTCGAACGGAATGCAAAGTGTTTCGATTGCTGTTCGTCAGTAAACTTCTCGACGATCTTCGATCGGAGAGGTGCGTCGTAAGTTTGAGGGAGTAACTTTTTTTCCAACGGTTTTTATCCAATTATCACTTTAAAGGTCCAGACTTTGTTTTTCCATACTTATTAGCGAGAAGAATTTTCATAATTTCGTTATGATTGATTTATATACGATCACCAATTATTTTCTCCTGTTTTGTTTAACGAAAAAATAAAATTTTCGTTTCGAAGAAAAGATAATTTTTAAAAAATTCTTGCAAGCGGAAAATTTCAACTTCGAATAAAATTTGGCACGTGATCTTCGGAGTGTTGCAACAAAACAGGAACAAGGGTAGGGGATAAATCCACCCTTGTCTTATGTTCCACTTCCTCCCTGAGTATTCCCGAGTTAAGTGCCATTCTGAGCTCGTTAAGACGCCTGTTCGAGCTTGCAGTCACTACGAGCGTACACGAAACGTGCCTCGAATTCTCCTGGCGGAGGTTCGAACACGTCGACCCCCCATGAACCATCATGGTCGAGGATACAATCGAGAATAAAAAAGAGAATGGTAAAAAAATAGTAAAGGATTACTCTTTATTTGAACTTCTTGGGTTTTCTTTGTTTGTCGGTATATGTACGATCCAATTGCCCTTTTTTGATCATTCGGGCATTGCTGGAGTTCATTTTTATTTCTTAGGTTTATTTGGTTTCATTTTGATAAAAAATTTAACAACGGATAACATATCGGTTTGATTTGATAATTAATTCAATACAATAATAAAGGAAATTAGGAAGAAGAAGAAAAACAATTTAAAAAATATAATAATAGGACGTAAAATAATAATAATAATAAAAAGAGAGAGAGAGGGGAAGAAAGAGAGAAGAGAGATACGTTAGTCCAAACAAAATTGCGGAAGAGTCAATTACGAATAAGGAAGGAAATAAAATCAACACGGGATTTGCAGCTCTGCTCGCGCGCAAATTCGCAAGGCCGCGGAAGTGAGACGAGGGAAGAGAACATTACGCAAATCCTAAAGAACATTATCTAATAAGCCTCCGAACTTGTACGAGCAATTTCTGTGTGTACGGTTACGGTTGTTAAGCGAGCTTGAATTAATGCGCCGATCTCTAGCTTGCACAGCTTCCACCTTCCTTTCCTCCCTCCGCCCCCTCCCCCCGTATAATGTGTACAAGACGATTTACCGACTTCTTTGCTGCTCGAGTGAATGCCAGAGAATAACTGGTGATGTACACGCGTGAGGAAAAAACATGACCAAAGGACGTTAATCACGCACAGGACTGGTACAGATACCAAATTGGACGAGAATCAATTTCTGGTCATGGAATGGGTTCTAGAGATATTTTAAGCCCATACCAAGAGTTTTTAATCACGAATAAACTAATTTCACTATTCAAGTTGTCTGTAATCATTTTCTTGGTTCCCGAAGCCTTCATGGCGATCGGCCGCGATCTATAAGAAGGCACGAGGAAAGCGAACAAGATCTGCGGCGGTACAACTGTTTGATACAGTAATATTTAAATTGTAATATGTAGTACTTTTCAATTTTTAGTAATATTCAATATTCAGTAATATTTAATATTCAGTAATATTCAATATTCAGTAATATTTAATATTCAGTAATATTATATATTCAGTAATATTTAATATTCAGCAATATTCAATATTCAGTAAGATTCCAGTTTCGGTAATATTCAATATTCAGTAATATTCCATTTTCAGTAATATTCAATGTTCAGCAATATTTAATATGCAGTAATATTCCAGTTTCAGCAATATTCAATATTCAGAAATATTAAATTTTCAGTAATATTCAATATTCAGTAATATTAAATATTTAGTAATATTCCATTTTCAGCAATATTCCATTTTCAGTAATATTCCATTTTCAGCAATATTCCATTTTCAGCAATATTCCATTTTCAGCAATATTCCATTTTCCGTAATATTCAATATTCAGTAATATTCAATTTCAAGTAATATTCAATTTCAATAATGCCTACTAGCCTTGAGTTTGCAGCAGAGCACGAGACAAATCTCCAAAGCCCCTGTCGATCGAACTTTCGCGTTGTTTTTTCTACGTACCTTTTCATATACTTTTTTCTATCCATTACAGTTCTGATGAAAGGTAATACGAACAACAGTGATATCTTAGCTGCCCACTCCTTTCCGTAGTCATAAAATGGTGCAGGGAAATGTTCGAAAACCCGCGTCGATAAAACCTCTAGACATTATCCTCGTTACGATAATCCCGGGTTCTTTTTACCGATCTATTCCGTGATGAAAAAAAAAAACAGCACCGATAAAAAAGACTTCTTTTCATTCGCCAGACGGTTTTCTCTAATTCTCGCTTGACCCATACCCAAAAATAGGAATTGAATCTGAATTCGAATAAAGGCGAAAAAAATCGTCAATTTTGTACGAGAAATGTAACGAGCGAATTACGCTGCAATCATGATGAATAACGATTAAGCTGATTTTTCTCTGTTCTTCTCGTACGCGGTTTAACAGCGACGGGTTCACGTATATGGCGAGCAATTTCATTCCTGTTTCCCCGTTTTACGCTCGGCGTACAAGCCGGGGGCATTTTCTCGTAAAACGCTCTTCGCGAAAGTGAGCACACACTTTCTTTACGATCGGACTTGCCTGACCAGCCGCTCCTCTTCCTCCACTTTGAGAATATACGCGTGTACGTACGGTATGTAATAGGAGAAAGAGAGCTTGAGGGAGAGAACGAGAGAGAGAGGAGAGAATTCACCCGGGAAAGCACACCAAGGTGGAAAATAATTGGTGATATTCCGTACTCGAGGATGTGCCATTCCAGGGGGAAAAAAAAAAACATAACGAGAGGCAGTAGCGAACTACATGCGAGTTTATAAATTTATTCTGTTCGAGCCTCCATTACGGTCCCGGAAATTATTTCAGCATTTATTTCTTTTCCAGTTTTTAAAAAATGCATCTCTCCATAAATCACTGCTCCATGGATTTGACGAAAATCGTGAAAAAAAATGTTAAGTTTAAGATTTAAATTCAAACACAAAAATAGGTAAACGATTATTGCTAATTTGTAAATAAGTTGTTTTAATAACAGATTGAAGAAAACAATTATTGACGATCTATCAGCAATATCAATAACGTTAATTATTTTCTATTATTTTATCATTGATAATATTCAATATTATCAATTATTATCATTTTATTGTCTACAACAATTTTTCACAATAATAGGGGGTCGGTATCATCGTCCTTCAAGCTAAAAGCATGGACATTTTTGAAATAATAATGTGAAGAACCAAACGCAAAAATATAAAACAATTATTGCGTATGATAGAATTATACTTACATTTATCATAATAATTATTGTCAACGATTTCATTATATGTTATTATCAATCATCCATAGTTTATTGTCAAATAAGTTAGTTATTTTTTACTAACGATAATTATTGATTATTTCATTTATGTTGATAACATTAAATTATTTAATCATCATTAATATTATTTATTCATTGTTAATTATGTACATTTTTGTCATTGTCGATTATTATTTCATTTTAATAATTGCCAATTTTGATAAATGTATCGTTAACGGTGTTGTATCATCAATCCTCTGACATGAAAAACTCTACTATAGTATTATCAAAGATCTACTTACGCTCGTATAATTCCAAGACTTCAAAAAAACTGTTAAAAATTTGATGATGAAAAGAAAAAAAGGTTAACTCGATAAGAAATTCAGAAGAATCAAGTTTTTTAAAGCTCTCGAAAAAACAAAATTGCACTCTTGCACAATCTGAAATATTGTGTTGCCTGGGACGACGCGAAACGATACGAATAAATATCTCTTTCGCAGGGGACCGAGAAAAACAAATCCGAAAAATTTCGTAGGGACATGAGAGTAGCGGTTCAAAAGCGTATATAACGGAATACGAGAAATAAAAGAACGTAAAGAACATTTTTTTTCTGACTCGTTATTTTGTTTGTTTGTTTTTATTAGACTTTTTCCCCTCGCTGGGGGCGCGAGATCAATCCGGCTGAAAATATACTTTCAAATGTGAGCGGGTTAAACTTGAACGAGGACGTACGGTCTCTTTTGAGAGTAAGCGTATCGCGGAAACCGAAAGATACGTGGGAGAGGTAGAGAGGAAAAGAGTTCGTAGCAGCGATTCCTTGATTCTCGATAGGAGACGAAGCCTCCCCGAGAAACGTGGTGCCCGGTGCTGTTCCATCTTGGTTGAGATCAAATGAGCCGCGGATGTGCCGCACACGTGCTTCTGTGTTACGGACATATACGACAGACGACCGTCAACCGGGCTCTTTCGGTATATACAGCAACAGCAAAGTATTGCCGGAGTCACCCTATACCGGCAACAGCAAATCTGCAGCCTCTCCTTTTTTCCTCTTTTCATTTAACGTTTCCTGTTTCCACGGTGTAAAGTTCGCAACACGTTTATAAGTTTAAAGGAACGCGGGCATACAGGACAAGTCCAGGCTAGTTGGCCCGTAGTTTTTCTTAAACGATATTTTCAAAAACCTAAACAAATAAAACAACGATTTTTCTTATTTTCTTGATTTTTTTTTTTGACAATAATTTGCACGTATCCTTGCTCCCATGCTGGAAACGAAATAAACGGTAACTGGTGCCACTTAGCCAACAGTCCCATGAATTATTTCGATGGACCATCTTTCCCTTATGGCTACCCCGGAATCTCCCTACATATGTATGTGTATGTGCGAAAAATGTTCCGGACCTTTCCTGATTGCAAGAATGCTGTACACCGGCAGGAATCGATCAAAGGTATGAATCAAACCCAAACAAATCCACGAATTAATCAAAGAAGCAAATAAAACGCGAGCAAACTCATTTTACATACTTCAAAAGAAAGTACGTTTTGGACTATCTCGTAACAGGGACGTCATTGGGAATGAATTCTTCGAGAACACACTTTCGCCGTCAACGTATAAGTGCAAACTGGATCAATTTGAGCCATGACGTTTTATCGAATTGTTCTATTTCGGTGAATATGTATTTTTTAGCGCAATAGAGAACGACGTTAAAAATGTTCTCTCAAAAATGGAAATAGATATCTTCGAAACTTTTCCTTTGAGAGTGGACACTGAAAAAACACCATGTCCAGAAAAAAGCGTTTGAAGATTGTAGTCCCGCGTAGTCCGGCTCCGTTCCCTTTTTACAAGAAACACGCTGTAGCGACCGTAATAATTTGAATTTCGATTGAAAAATTTGAAAGAATGTTTAGAACAGTGTATACTATACAATAATGCAAAAAGAAATACAACGATTTTTTTGAAAATTTCACTCTGGAACGATCCCTTAAGAATCTGCCGTAATCAACATTTGCAATTTGGTAAAAGGGTATATCAAACTCTGCCACATACTCTTTGTTACATTTTTAAACCATGCTCTTGCCGTGTCAATCACGATTCTCAACATGTATATGAACGTATCACAAAATTCGATATTCTCATTGATTTTCGTCCTGGAGAATTCTCCAAGCGCGTTCAACGCAGCTGGCAATTACTCCCGCGTGTTGTGCAAACCGCTATATCCCTTTCAATTATTTTTTTCCTTCTCGATATGAATCCTTGGAGGGTACACGTGGATGTGCAACTGGGAGGTCATCACGTTTCACCAGGAAAATCATTTAACCGCAGGAACGATAGCGAACGCTGAGGACGTAGCGGATTTCTCGTGATGCACGTATGGGCAAAGGCTATTACGCCGATTTCTGATTACGTTTAATTGTACCTTGTTACAGAGAGCGGGTTGTGAGAGTGGTGGTTGGTAAGCGAGAGACCAAGTTACCAGCACGTGCACCCCTCGAAGGACCATTAGTACGAAATGGGTTTGAATAATCCCAGTAGCACTGGCGTGTGAGAAGTGCACTCAATCCGGAGTCCAGCTGGGCGAGTATTAGCATCGCCTGACGACCCTGGTCTATCGAAGATATTATCGACTGTCGGATCGGAAAAGATTCAATTGAAATGTAAATTGTTAAGAAACGTTGATTACGGTGGAACAAGTCAATAAGAGTAATCATTAATCATTAAAGGTATATAGTGAATTAATGATTTCTCTTATCCAGTAGGCTTTATCTAGTCACATAAAAAATAAACTTCAACGAGCAAAATAAAGTTGGCTTTTAAAAAGTGAGCAAAGAAAAAAATAAGAACAATTAGCTAGAGTAACGTGATTAGTTAATAAACTAGCCATGAAAAATGATGCTCTCATCTGGTTGTAAGACCGAGGTTGCTGTATCGAGTATTGAGAGGTTGTAGTATTGAGAACCTTCATTTTCTACCGCGAACAAACTCAAATTCAGGATCTTGGTTAGCTAAAACCGACTTTGAATGATACCAGCAAAACGCGTGACACTGACAGATGCGTATCTACCTTAACGACGCGGAAGTAATTTGGCAGTACGTACACCTATGAAAACTCCAAGCCGAAAGAAACATACGTGTACATGAAACAGACGCGAACGTTAGTAAAGTCTCATCCGTTATCCTTCAAAGTCTACGTTTTACCTCGATCAAAAACCTGTATTCAAAAGAAAGAAGAAACGTCTCGATCGATCAATCCGTTATCAGAAGCCGCTTTTTTTTTTGTTCGAAAAGAGGGATGTTACCCTTGTCGCCATTGGTGGTACTGGATGAGAACCCCCCCGGCCATCTTTTCCGTTAGCTTAGAAGCGATGCAAAAGCATCTCGGGCTTCTCCACTGAACGCTATCATTCCAAGAGAAAGTAACTTTAAAGAGTGAGACATTGTCGTCGTACTCGTAAAAGGGAATGATGCATGGGATACAAGGAGAAGCAGAAAACGAAGAAATACGAGGGGGGCTGGATCCACTCACCAGAGTTGTCGCTACTTCATGCATCTACAGAATACACGCACGTTCTAGCATGTTTTAACCTAAATATTCAATCGAGTTTAACATGTTGTATAGCTGTAATTTAACTTCTCTTTGTACGGTATACAAAACGGAAAATTGACAGTGATCCGCATCCCTACTGCTTAAAACTATGAAATTCTGCAAACAAGCATATAGTAAGTGAAAATGCACGATCAAGCTTTAAAAAAAGAAACTCAGTTAAATAATTCTCAAACAAACCCAAACAAATGAATGATAAATAAACTCAAAAACTCAATAAAAACTCAATTTGGAAAATAAAAACTCAAAACTCAATAAAGACTAAAAAGTACGAAACAATATATTTCTGAAAAAAGAATTTTGAACAAGTTATCTTTTAATATATTAGATAACAGAAAATAATTTTGTTCAGACAATCACCTATGTGTGATTATAAATAAAAGGTTGGGGTACCCAACTTTTGATAATAAATTTCATCAACTCAGTTTCAATAACGATATTGAATTCTTTTACAATTGTTCATTTTGAGCGCTCCAAGCTGTTACTTATACTCACGTGTAAGATTATTTAATGAACAAAAACTTGTGTCTACAAAATATTATTTCGATACACATGAATTAATGTTTGACTCACGTATGATAACAAGCACCCTTGAGTTACCACGCAAATACGGTACACATATCTATACGGAAACCACAAAGATGGAGTCCAATTGTAGAAACGTTTGTTTGTAATAAATGGTCCATACTTTATGTCCCTAAATATATCTTTGCGTAGGGAAATTCATACACGAAAAAAAGTTCTGTTTCAAAACGACCCAGTATGCACTAGAATGGTTGAATCAAGACATCGTATCTCCTCTGGTTGTGTACTCTAATAAATGAACATTATCAAAAAATAACGTAAAATTCAATGTCTCGTGAAGATTCTCGGTGGAACTTGAAATTTATTTAAAAGCGGTCACCCACAAATGGGGAAAGTGAGGACACATATATACATCAGAACTTCGTCCAGAGGGTATTTAGGGGAGAAATCGCCCTAACCCTCCTCCCCCTTTCCGCATTCGCCCAGCAGCCTGAAAACGTGTCCTTGAACGAGCGTCTATCGATCGGCTTGAGGGCAACCCTTCTCCGCAAATGCGGCTGAGAGGGGGGTACGGTTTTCAACTACCCTTCGTTGCGATCTCGTTCAAGTCGCGTACCCTCCCTCCCCCCCGGTTAGCCCCGGTAGCTCCGGGCCACCCTTGACGGTCTTTCGCACTTGGTTTAACCCCTCGGTAAAATGCGTAGCGTGTGTCCCTCGCACACGCGTTAGTGCGCATATGCGCGTATATAAGTGCGCACTCAAAGTGTACGAGCTCACGTACATTGGGTAGAGGGAAAAGCGGGGGAGGGAGAGTTGGGGGGGGGGGGGGACCGTTTTACACGCGATAAAACGCTTTACATCCGGCGCAGTAAAACCGCGCTCGTGAGCATTTACCCTCGTAGAATCCTGAGTGTATATAGGTATGGTGAACGAAAGAAAACTCTGGAGCCCTAGATTCGCGTCCCCAAAAATTATGTGCCATCGTATACCTCAGATGTACTTGTATCCAGTAAAATCCGTAATACTAATACGAGGGTATGTCAAAGTTTATAGGTGGCAACCTCTTTACGTTGGGACATAAATACACGGGTGTCTATATAAAGATGGCACGTACAGGAGCAAAGGGAATAATACATTCGAGAACGTTCGCTTTTATCCTCGGAGCTCGTATTACTCTCTAGCATGGTTATCGTTTTCTTCCTATCTTAGGTTATTCTAAGCCAGTCGGGAAGACATCAAATATTGTCTGACGAAACATTGTGGAATATTGGTTTGCCAAGGCCTTGAACATCGCACATAAGTAACGCAATGTGATCTTTGTATACACATGATGATAATAGTACGGCGGCAGTTTGGTAACTGTACGGTAATAGTGGAATAATGGTACAGTAATACTATACTAATGGTAGATTACCATCAACGGTGCAGCAAGTATGACCATATTACGCAACCGGACTACGCCGAATATTCGATAGAAACTAGTAATTCCATCTAGTTCTTACATCCAGGGCCCATCCTTTGATGGGTCCAGGCTTTCAGCTTTGTCGAATCCTACGAATCGTTGTCTACGACCTTCAAATTTCGTGATTTTTGAGATTCCGGAAAAGTGGCCGGGGTAGTCGAACATTTTTTTCTGTTTTAAAAGTATTAAGAGGGTCCATTTAATCGAAAATTTTCAGCTGATTACGAATGTGAACGAATTTTCGTCGAAAGCACTGCACACGACAAAAAAAATCGTGATTTTAGAAGTTTTTTACTATTTTTTCACGTACTTAGAAGACAAAGTCATATCGAAATGGACCAATAAAAAAAATATTGAAAATCCAAACATTTCTTCCATTTTTTGGGGAAAAAAGTTTTTTCACTAAATCATGGATAACTTCTTTTCATTTCGGATTTGGTGATCCCCTTTGCGCTCAATCGCTTCGTTATGAGTTTACCTTCAAAATGATTTTTTAATCATTAATGTCCGATGATTTTTCGATTTTTGGCAGAATTTCAAAGTCGGGCCATCGATTTTTGCGAATTTTTCCATACATACCCCTTTGCCTCTTTTTTTGCGATTTTTCAAGTGGACTTTCCGGGAAAACTATAAGAGATATCGA
>JAPYZI010000044.1:0-110361 GCA_030523105.1 Ophioninae sp. A BG-2022a
CCCCCCCCCCCCCCCCACGTACGAGCTCTTTCTCAGGCCTGTGGAGTTCTTTCCTCGAAGGGAAAAAAATTCCTTTTTTATTATCCGCAATTGGTTAATTTTTTTGTTTTTTTTTTTCAATTATATATACACGTATATGATATATAACCTGCACATGTACACGTATCGAAGAAGCGAGTTTCATGTGTAGCGTTAATAGTCGTAGAAACGAGAAAACGGAAAGAAAAAAAAAGAGAATTTTTAAAATATATATATATATATTTATATTAAAAAGAAAATAAGCGTTGCGACAACCCGCGAGTCAAGCACGATTAGTTGAACAATTGTTTTGGGAATGAGCTCCACATCCCGCGCAAGCGTTTTATTTTCGTTTTGCTGTACATACATATATGTATATATATATATATATATATGTGTGTGGCTTTTTACTTTATTTATATACATAAAAATGTTTTCTATCCAAATATTTTGTATTCATTAAATTATTATTTATATATTGTTATATAGATAACAATTATTGTTTAACAAGTTTTAACAGAAAATTTAATACAAAATTATTTCATATAAAACAATGTACATGTGCAATTGTTTTTCAAAAATTATACGAATAATGTTCATGACATTAATCATATAATTTGTATTTTTTCTATTTTTGTTTTTTTTTTCATCCGTGTATATATGTTTTTATGTATATAAATAAACATATTTGAAATTACTGTCAGCTCGCAACGAAACGACGAACACAATCTACGTCTGTGTGTCTCATGTATGATCGTTTTTAGTTTTCGTCGGTTTTTTTAAATGTTTGTTTGTGTGTGTGTATGTGTTTTTTTTTTTTTTTATATAAATTGTTTCTAACGATTAAATATGGAAAGGAAGTAAAATAGTAGACAAAACATACATAGGTAGTTTGGTGCAGACCCACCTTTCCTGGGACGCCACCAGTCGGTCTCAAAGTAGCCTGCGGAGCAAGAGTGAGATGGTGACGTTGTCGTACAGTAGGAGTAGATCGTATTTGTGGAGGAGGAGACGGATAGCAGTCCTTGTGTCCAACACCGGTTGAGTTTTGTGTTGGTTTTTTTTAACGATTCGTGTTTGGAAAGAACACGCGAAAAAAAACGTTAGCCAAAAACCACAAGATCAGTCGGATTGTAATTATCATTATTTCAATTATTATTACTATTATTATTATTAATGTATTGTTCGACGAACAACCGACGAAGAAAAACGACGTTGCTCGTGTGCGATGTATTTATGAAAATTTCCGTCAGCAAAATTACTTTCACTTGTTTCTTCCGCCGGAAAATATATATATATATATACCGAGTGTCCCATTTTCATGTTACACCTGATTGTTCTCGGAAAATATCGCTTGAAACAAATACGCTGTGTTTGAAAAAAAAAATGTTGTTCCATCCAAAATTCAAAATGGCGGCTTTATAATAATCGACATGTTTTTTTTTAGCTGAAAAAAATTTGTCAGCTCAAAACTGACAACTTTCGTTGGAACATGTTTTTGATAAAGTTCATCATTTTCAAGTACATATAATAATTTAATTTGATGTGTATATATATATGTAGATACTTTTTTCTAATTCGTGAAAAAAAAACATTCTTCGAAACGTTTTTCGAAGTAATAATAATTTACAAATATTAGCGCAATAATAAATAAGAATAAAATAATAGTAATAAATACATAAAACTAATAACAATAAAAAAATGAAGGCAAAATAGAGAGGCGACATACAAAAATCGAATACACCAACGTTAATAATAAACCAAAACTTTCACAAACGAAAAATCGTATTAATCGATAAGCAAAAATAAAAAATAAGAAACTGAGGGGAAAAAAACAAATCGGAGTACAATTTTGTTCCGTGAGGCTTGACCGACCGACTAATTTTGTGGTTGAATCGTCAAACAATGATTTTCAAGCACGCTCAAAACTCGCGACATCGGAAAACGACAAATTCGTTTTTCTTTGTAAAATATCACTATCGTAAATCTATGGGGGTATATGGGCAGAGGGATCGGGGGGAGGATAAAACGCAAGACCAGCCACCGTAGAATAGTGTAAGAGTGTGAATTCGACGTTCGCTTTGGCTTTCTTTTCCTCGCCTTGCTCACGCGTCGAAATTCATAATTTTCGAAAAGTTGCGATTTTTTTTCCGTTTTTGGCCATCACCGAAAAATAAAACGGAACGCAGCGCAAGCGAGAGAATGTTGTTTCTTTTTTCGTTTAATCAATGGACCATGTGAACGATGATTGTCGTACGAGTCATGAAAATTTCATATTTCCGAATTTTAGGAATTTTTAAATTGTACTAATACTTCAATTTTACGAATTTTAAACAGAAAAAAACGCAATCTGTCTTTGCGTCAAACTCGACGCGGTTCGCACCAAGCAAAATTTCGAAAAAGGACAACAATTAAACGCATTGTCGAACATAAAAATCGTATTTCGAAAATTTCTTTTTTTTCTGAGCGAGTAAAAAAAATAAAGCATTTTTTTCTCGTGTGGTCTGAGTACAGGGTGTCCCTTTTGTTTTGAGACATTGAAATAAAACGAGGTTTATCAATAAATTTCAAGGATCATTTCAAGGTGACTTCAAAGTGAAATTAATTATTTATTTAAGATTTTTTCGAAAAATCGAACGTTCTCTATAACAAATTGTTTAATTCGGCGAATAAATAATTATGATAATAATTCCTGACGCCATTATTTTGCGTTATTGGTATTTCAAATTTGACTACGAAAATCCTGCAGATTTTCGATAAGTTGTCGAAAATGAGAGTTTTCCGGGTCTTCGCTACTTTCGAGATATTTCGATGTCTCGAAACTCACACCCTGTGTGTCGATGCAACGAAAATGAATAATCGCAGTGATTCGTTGGAAAATGTCACGCCGCGCTCGTACGCAGGTCTCGCAGCGAGTGCACGTTGAGGATCGATACGCTACCGCTAATTCACGAATCGACAATGTTGAATGACAGAATTACGAACTTGCAGTGACAATCCCACAAAAATAATGGACAACGCGAGGCTCCTCGCGTCGAGTGACGTGTGCCTCTATTGTACACCGCACCAGCTAAAGCTTGCACGATGTCACTGAATTGTGAGGCAACTCAGAGAGATGGCCGAAAAATCTGCACCAATTTTCGTTAAATTCCAAATTTGTATAAAATACTTTTTGTTTCTCTAAAATTCAGCGGTTTGCAAAGTTGTACATTTTTCTATAGTTCAGCAGTTTCCGGAATTCTAAATTTGTTTAAAATATTGAATTTCTCTAAAATTTAAGATTTCTTTAATAATTCAGAACTCCCCAGAAATTTTGAATTTTTCGAAAATTCGGATGCTTTCTTTTATTCCAGGTCTTTCTACAAATCCGGTATTTTCTCAAATTTCGATTCGTTTGAAAATTCAATACTTTTTGAATTCTGAGTTTCCCAATATTCCGAATTTGCCGAATAATGAAAACGCTGTCGAATTTGCCAGAGGTGTAAACAAGATCGCGATTAACAGAACAAACTCCGACCATCGTTGAATTGCCAAACGCGATTATTATCGTTCCTTGCGGATCGCGTACGACGTATGAATGATCAGAAGTCCATCAGTAAACGCGTGGGAGCGGCGCGCGAATACCCAACAATATAAGAAAGGACTGGAGGCGTTACGAAAAAGAGTAAATATTATTTAATACTGTAAAAAAACCGAGTAGAATATTGGAAGTAATTCTGATGGTAAAATACCAGAAAATAGAAAACGTAAAAACGCGATTCGGGGTGAAGGAAAAATTTGCAAAATCGAACTGTTTTCGCAAAATGGGAAAAAACTTGATAAAAGTGGATTTCGTGTACTGATGGACGTTCGAAAGTACATCCGATCACAAAACCGCGAATTGTTTTTTGTTCGCTGGCCACGCGATTTTTTTAGTTTTTTTTTTTCGTGACACAAGTGGCAATTATTTTCGGCATGACGACATAAAATATTTAAAAAAAAGATGTTGTTCCTCCATCACTTGTGAAACGCGACAAATGATGCGGCACAGAAAGGAAACGACGAGTACATGAACAGCTGATACACGAGGGGTAAAAGAGAAAGAGAAAGAGAGAGAGAGAAAGGGAGGAGAGAGAAAGAAAGAGAGAGAGAGATAAAGAGAGAGCAAGTGAGAGAGAACTCACCGTCGTGGGTAGCATGAGCAGTCTGAGCTGTTTGGGTCTGTTTGCTGTAAACTACTGGCTCTTTTGGTGGAATGTTTGTGTGAGCGACCGAGACCACGGTGAGCTCACGATTCGATTTCTTTTTGCTCGTCGCGCTGTAATCGTAAATAAGCATGATTAGTTTTCCTTTTCTTGCGAAACAAAATCATAAATCTACATAATTTTCTTTATTTTTTAAATAAAATATTGGGAGTGGAGATCATAAATCTGAATAATCAATTTCGTTGCAAGCTTCAACACATCGCGATAGGGTAAGCGAAAAAATTAAAATTAACGAAGTTAACAAAATCTAAAAAACCACACACGAAATGAACCAAATATAAACAAAACTGCATAAATCGAATCGTAACAAAAGGCACATCCGAGGAGATATCAAATGTCGTAAAATTCATAAAGCTTTAGAAAGCATACAAACTCACGCCTGAGTCGCATTTATACTCGCAGGCTGTATACTGGTATCCGGTGTGGCATTGGCGCTCTGGTCGGACGTCAGGGAATTCATACTCGAAAGACTAGACAGTACATCTGATATGGAAAACAAAAAAGATAACGAGGTATGTACAAAGACCTGTAAAGTCAGGTGCAACATTGAAGTTTGCACAATTTAAGTGGGATATATGAATATTTTATATTTTAATTTATCAAATTCATGCGGTTGATAATTTTGATTTTTTAATGAACGAAATTCTTTCAAAACGTTGTTTTTTTTTTGTTTTTTCAATCGAATTTCTTTTTTTCCAACCGTTTGAGGAAAAGAGTTGTCTCGCACAAACCAAAATTCTACTCAAATGGAATTCCATTGAATTCATTCCACCTAAATGGAATTCCTCTGAATCCATGGCGCTTGAACTTATTCAAGCGGCTTATTTTCTGTCATTACACAACGAAAGACTGATTTTTTTAGGCCCTCACCCGACACCGGAGCTACGCCAAGCGAAGACAGCATCGCATCTAGCTCCCGTCTCTGATCCTTCTCGGTTCCAGCTGCCCTGAGGCTGCCAGCCGCTTCCTCCACCTTAAATTGAAATGCAAAGAATTTTGTAGGTGCTACCCACTTGATCACCTTTGTATCTCATGAGTAATCAATTTTAACGGAGCTTACATCTTTTTGCTCTTTTTCTCTTCTCCGTCGCTCCTTTTCTTCCCTGATTGCTTGAAGCTTTGCCTTCTTCCTCTCCAACTCGGCTTTCCTGTCAGACATCATTTTGGACAGGGTAGGCTGGAATAAAATTAATTAAGAATTGAAAAATTAAGTTAATAAAAAAAAATGTTGATCAGTATTTTAGTATTTTTTAAGGCAAATGAACGATTAATTGAATTTAGTAAAAATGAATGATTTAATTGTTTAAATTGAATACTTTAAAGATATAAAAATAAATAATAAACTGTTTATAGGTTATAATAAATTAATAACAATGATAATTAATAACAAAATGAAAGTATTTATATAGTTGTTTATTAATATTTTTTTAATCCATAGCGAAATTTGAAAGGACTAAACATGCGGAAATTGTCTGAAAAATCCTGACTGTGGAATTTCGAAAATCTCGTCAAATGACATTGAAAATAGATCAAATCTTCAAGATCGCAATGAGTTTGTTTAAGTTTTAAAAAGCAATTGGGAGTTTTCAGAAACTTCAAAAATCGACACGAATGACGAATTTGGGTTTGAGATTCATTGCCACCGAAGCTTTGGCTAAGACCGTCTCAAAGACACGATGTTAGTTGCAACAGAATTTATTGATTTTTCATGAACAAGTACAGCCGCGTGCAGTAATCTGCAAACGGCAATGCACGATTCAATGTCCTGAAAAAAAGAAAAGGAAGTGACAAAGTTTCCGGAAGCGACGGATCGAAAATGAATAATTTTCGGCGATCTCGTTGATCACCGCACAGCTAACGGGTATTCGAACGATTCTGTCACCATCGTCGTCACCCTAATTGCGTATTCTGTCATTCGCCGCATCGGGGATGCGCGAGGGGATCACCGGACATTTCTACACACCGACGAACCTAGTTCATGTTTTTCCTCACCTTTTCTTTCGCTTTCAACACCGAACAGACGAATTCACACGCAATGTCACAATTTTACAAAATTCACGAAGTTGAGACTTTGTACAACGAAAAATTTACGCGGACGAAACATATACGAGGACGAAACATACACCCGACCCACTCACACGGCCGCCATCTTTGTCGACTTTGACGTATCGGATTACAACGCTGGTCAAACTTCCTCGTTTTTCAAAGACCTCGTTTTAAATACCGATCGATATTTCATGTTTAAACGAGTAATTAGCTATACCTCAAATACAGCTAATTAAACGCGTTATTTATCCTGGATTTTTTTCTCAGTACAGCATTGCTTAAAGTCGATCGTTTGATTCACACGAGCGATCCTGCCCTCTCTTGGCCAGTCCCCGTACTCCCCGAATTCGCAATTTTTCTTGGCACTTTCGTTCGCCATCCGTTTGTTTACGTTACGTAAAAAGCGTGAATAAAAAAGTACGGAAAACGAGTAAATAAATGACTTAAAATGGGTCTTATGCGGTAAGAAATAAAATCGTGATTATAAAATAATATCGTAATTCAACTGTCAAGGTTAACATTGCGTAAAAACGTTTTAATTTTATAAAAATCGGAACAAAATCTATTCATATCGAGCATACACATTTGACACTCTAAATTCTTCGACAATAAATCGAAAAAGTATAAGCCGTGTTAGAAAATTAGTTTTTTCGTCTGGCGTTTGCAGGTTCGTGTTGAAATCCAGCATGGCTGGTGGTGTCGTTTACTACAGCACACGGGAAGGCATGTGGTCCTCCTCCGAAGAAACAGCTGATCTCTATTACAGAATGTACAACGGAGTGGCACCTTACATCCAGAAAAACTTGCCGGAGCATGTGACAAGAGCGGTAGGAATTGTCAAACCCACACAGCCTTACAGAAAATGCCAGCAGAAGAAAAGCCATTTCCTCTTTTCGTTTCCTGACTCATTCAATCGATTTACTCATTTTGGCCCAACTTTTTCATATTTCAGCTGCCAGATCTTCCTAGTATTTCCATCCTGAGTAACTGCGCCAGATGTACGTGGAACAGCGGCGTCATGAAAAGCATGAAATTTGTCTCAGAGCTGCCCACACACATGGGGAATGGAATAGACTACGTAATGTCCGTACCAATGATCAAGGACACTATTTCCAACATGAAAGGTTTACCAGACGCGGCACCAGCACCCAAAAAACCTCAATGATGAATGGACGATGATCCCAGGATTGTTCCTTTATGGCCGGCATGACTGATATCTTCGGAATGTATCCTCGCGATGTATGTTCTGTGAGAATGTAACGCGCTGTTGTATCCTGTAGAAAAAAAGTGCAAATGGAGTGGCGGAGATCTAGTCTGTGATTCTTTATTTTCCTGTTTACCTTGATGGTTTGATTTTGAGTTTAAAAAATGAGACCAGAATTCATAGTTGTTTTTTTAAAAAGCGTTTTTTTGCAGAGATTTGGCGTAATTTTATGGTAATTCGTGAATTTGTTATTCCACGCAAGTCCCATTTCTTTAAGTAAACACCACTCAGATTTTCGGACCCGTGCGCAAACGCATCACTTCAAACAGTATATTAGTTCGTTTGAGTTTGATGCGATTATAATGAGTGTTTTTAATGATATTTTGGTTTCATTGACGTCACTTGTAATTATGTTACTCTTTCCGAACGAGGGTAGGTTTGTTCGGAGCTATAATTGGTTCTTTTACTTAAAAGTAAAAGGAAAAAGAATTTACAAAAGAACATTATTCTTTTTGGGAAAAGTTTTTTGCATTTTCCCCATGATAATGTTGTACTTTTGGCAAACCTCGGGCATATTCGTAATTAGCAGAAAATTTCCGATTAAACAGACTCTTTTAATAGTTTTAGAACGGAAAACAAAATTTTTCGACTTACCCAGCCATTTTTCTGGAATCTCGAAAATGATGAAATTTCAAAAGGTCGTAGAGTGAGCTCCTCATATGCTATGGAGATTCATTGGGGGAGTTTGGAAAAGCTTTTTGCCTGACTTAAATAATGGCGTTGAATTCGTATCGATATCTCGTATAGATTTCCCGGAAAGTCCACTTGACAAAACGCAAAAAAAGAGGCAAAGGTATGGAAAAATTTGCAAAAATCGATGGTCCAACTTTGAAATTCTGCCAAATATCGAAAAATCATCGGAATTTGATGATCAAGAAAGCATTTTGAAGAGAAAATCATAACGAAGAGATTGAACACAAAGTGGAGATCCAAATCCTAAAGGAAAAAAAGTTATCCATGATTGAGTGAAAAAACTTATTTCGCCCCAAAATCGAAAAAAATTTTGATATTTAATATTTTTTTTATTGGTCCATTTCGATGTAATTTTATCCCCTGAGTACGAATCTACCATTCATTTTCTCCAAAACCAAAAATTTCCATGAAAAAATTGTAAAAAACTTCTAAAATCGCAATTTTTTTGCTTTGTGCAGTGCTTTCGGTGAAAATTCGTTGATATTCGTGATCAGCGTTGATAATAGCGTTGGATTCATATTGATATCTCGTATAGTTGTCCTGGAAACTATATACTATTTATATGTGTGTGAGTATCGGACGCATCCCGAATCACGGGACCACCATACTCTACTTTATTTTTAATTTCCAAGTAGGTTTTTATAGGTCGTAGAGCGTCAGGTAACAGTATATCTATAGCGTACACTGCCGTGCTCAGCGTCCATGTGTCGGTGTAGCTACCGGCGCAATCGGGAAACTTCGACCGTGCTCGGTTCTCTCCGCAGATCTCCGAGTGTCGCACGCTCACGGACACGCGCTCCTTTCATCTGGTACGACCTTACGGCGTGTACGACCCTAGAGAGGGGGTAAGTTTTACACGCGACCTGGCTGCACTGTTTCGTTGACGGAACTGCGATGTTTTATTTTTCGTGGATCGTCACCCGAGTGTGCAACTGTGACAGTTCGTACCTAAGGTAAACTTGAACGGGGAAGTTATCCGGGATTGTCAATAAAAATGTGATTGCGCGAAGTAATAATAAAAACTAGCAAATATCGACGAACTAGCGTTCCTCCGGCCGGCTTCAATGTTTCGTCCACGTCGAAGCTATTCGTAGCGTTACGTGTATCATGCGTTAGGCGAGTGTTCCCCTAACGGCGGCCGCTTCCAGACGTCAGTTGTCGCAGTGTTGCGAAAGAACCGCAACATTGCAAGTGTGTGTAAGTTTTCACCCGACATATTCCCAATTCGATAAGGAAAAACAACAGACGCCGAAAGTAGCCCGGAAATAGCCAATTTCGATCATCTAGAATTTCAATGCTCTTTCGATCTTGTAATCACTCAAACAAAGCGCTTGAACAAAACAAACAAACACGCTTATAACACGAAAAACTACTGTGTACGGTGACATATGTTACGCAGAAACAAACAATCTACAGGAAATCGCCGCAACTCGTGACCGCAGTGCGAGAGAGTTCTCGCCTCGGCGATGGCGTGTTGCACCTTGGTGATGATCTGCACTCTCTGTGCCTTCGCGTTTACGCAGACGGTGCTATCCGTATCGCAATATCCCAAACTGCTGGTCGTGTCCTACGACGGTTTCAGGTACGCGCTTTCACGCTCGTAGATTTTTTTACGAAATTTTACCAATGGAAAAAAAGACAATTGAAATGGCGAAAAATGGATGCATTTATTGATATTCTATCACTATTATTATCGTTGTTATCATCATTATCGGTTTTATCTTCATTATCATCATCGTTATCACTTTTATCTTTATCATCATCATTATCACTTTTATTATCATTATCATCTTCATCATTATCATTTTCATCTTCGTTATCATCATCATCAACATCGTTATCGTCGTCAGCTTGTTTATTATTCATTCTTTTCTTACGTGTAAATCATTTGTCATTGTTTATGATTCTTCACCAATCGTTATTCGATCACATATTGAATTATTTCAGATGGGATTACCTTGCCAGAAATTTGACAAAGTTCATGAACGAAGTGAAAAACAATGGGACCCACGCGGATCGTATGATCAACGTTTTTACAACCAAGACCTATCCGAATCATTATACGATAGCCACTGGCTTTTACGCAGAAACTCATGGCGTACTGGACACCGTCGTTTACGAGGCTAACAGAACTATAGCCGATTCCTCGGAACTCTTTCAGTACGACAAAAAAATACTTCCCATCTGGGTGTGTACATTTATTCTTTGATACTCTCCAATATTTCTTTGTATCGCTGTTTGTGTTGACGTTTGTTTATCAGAAATAACGATTCTAAGAAACTTTTAATGAAAAACGAACAAATTTCGTTAGCTACGGTAGCTACTTGAAAATCTAACTGTTTTCACGAAAATGCTGATAACATTACATAAAAAGCTCTCAAAACTGTTTTTTGAAACTGCTGGAGTGATGACACAGGAACTATTCCATCGCTTTCTAAAAAAATTGTCACCCATCTTCGCTGGCATCTTCAGCAGTTTATTGGCGAATCCAAATAATATTTTGAATTAAAAAAATTAAACCTACCTCTGCCCTTAAAGATAGCAAAAATTTCATGAATAATCATAAAATTGCCTTTATTAAGCTGACGTTTCCTAAATTTTGCACATATTTCAAAAATCCTGGTCCACCGACAGTGTACGGGTCTTATTTTTAAGAATCATTTTGATTTTTTTTCAGATAATTACAGTGTGAAGAAGGATTCCAAAAGTTCAACAATTTTTTGAACATCTTCTAAATATCTATGATAAACGCATCGGAAATTTGCATTAAAAAAGGATCTATATTTTTTTTTCAACAATTAAAATATGAAACAAAACCTTCCATTGATGAAAACTTGATACATCGATTATGCGTTTACCAATGAACTTTAGAATGAAAAAAATCATTTTTCCACTTCCGTTACAGACACTGAACGAGCAAGCTGGCAAAGGTCGTCGCTCGGGGGCGGCAATGTGGCCGGGAAGCCAATACACCTACAACGGGACGTCGCTTCAGTTCGTAGAGCAATTCAACATGTCCGTGCCCTGGAAAATTCGGGTTGACACGATGATATCCTGGTTCGCGCATCCCTCGACCCCGATAAACTTTGGTGTCCTCTATATAGAGGAACCGGATTTCCATGGCCACGCTTACGGCATCAACGCCCCCATCATCGATGACATGCTCAAGAAATTAGACGCCATCACCGAGTATCTTCATGGTCAACTGCGGACGAACAATTTGACCGACGTCAACGTTGTTCATCTTAGCGATCACGGAATGATCAGCGTCACAATCGATCGAATCGTCAATGTGTCCAGCTATATCAGCGATTTGGGCTACAAAGCTGTCTCGAAAAATACCATCATCATGATCACTCCTGATCCTGGCAAGCGAAATATTGTTATGCGCAAAAATGAATACTTAAATGTTAATAGTCGAATTCGAAAACTCATATCTTGCAGTTCCAGACTTTCGAATTCAACAATTTCGGACTTGAGAGATTTTAATATTCAAATTGAAACATTCAAAGGCGCCAGTTTCAGATTGTTAAATGTCAAAATTAAAACTCTGCGGTTTCAATTTTTAAATTGATTAATTTTAATTTCACCGTTTCTATTTTTTTATTCGAAAAATTTTATCAATTTTACTGTTTCCATTTTTGAAATTCGAAAATAGAAATCTAAGAATTTCAATTTTTCAAAGTTAACAATACAAATCTGGTAGTCTACATTTGTCAAATACAAAAACTAAAATATAGCAATTTCAAACAATCTCAAATCCAAAAATTCAATTCATAAATTCATATCTAACAGTTCGTTTATTAATCTTTTTTTTTCCTTCCCATTTGCAAATTCAGGCAACGAGGAAATAATTTATGGGAAACTGAAAGCGGCGTCCGAGGCGACTTCGAAGTTCGACGTTTACAAACGCAGCGAAGTTCCAAAGCGATATCACTTCGGCAACAATCCGAGGGTCGGCGATATCGTCGTGAGCGCCAGGAGCGGTTACGCATTCGAGGATCTTTCGAGCACTCTCAGTTATTACGAGAAGACATTCAACATAACCGGTACGACTTCAAATCATCAATCGTTCCCTCGATGACAACACGTTAATCCAAAAGAAAGAATCGTCGAATTACCAATTTCCTCTTAATTTTTTTAACCAAAAGAAGCTAATAAATCCCGAACCCGAAAAATGATCAATAATTAGCAAGTTACAATTCGTAATAGTCAAGCAATGTTTTTTTCGTTTTTCAGTGACGAATCAATCGGAATTCGGTATACACGGGTACGACAACGCCAACACAGACATGCACCCGATATTTTTCGCCCGTGGTCCTGCCTTTATTGATAAATGCAAGCTGGAACCTTTTCACAACGTTGATCTCCTTCCCCTGTTCTGTAAAATCCTAGAACTGAAGTGTCCCCCGGTTAACGGAACTTTGGGATCGTTCAGCAGGTGTCTGAAGTCGGTGGATCCACTGGTAGGCGAAAGTAACGTTTTGGGTGAGCGAACGTTTTACATTCAGTTTACATTTATAGGTCTGAGTTTTTTTTAAGGATGTATGTTATCAACCCAAACAAACACTTCCGTTGCAGCCATAGTTCTGTCGTGCGCATTCGTCATCATTGCCATAAATATCCTCGTGGTAGTAGTCATTAAGAAGCGCCGCAGATTTATGAGGACCCAAGGCAGGTGCGTAAATGAGCAAATCCAAAACTTGATACTCAATATAAAGATTCTTTTTATCCTTTCTTTCCGGTTATTCAAAATGGAGAAATTGAATTACAGTTCTCTAATGAAGATTCATATAAAAGTTTCAATGATTTCGCAGGTTAAATATTGGCAAAATGGAGGTTTAAATAAATTAAATACAGCTGCGAAGCCGCAGACCCAAACGAAAAACTTGGTTTTTACCATTTTTTGTAAAATTTTCGTTGCAAATGACTAAATATCAAATGAAAAACTAGATTTTGAAAGATTTCGAGTCGACGACCAAATTTGGACATTATTAATGACGACTAAATTCAATTTTTTGGAATGAAATAAAAATCGCTGGTTTTTGCTCGATTTTCAGAAACGACAACATTTCTAGAAACAGAAAACAGTCTCTGTATGACAATAGAAACAGAAGTTGATAAAAAAAAAACGTTTTCCGATTATTTTTCAGACGACCCTACGAAGAAATCGGATAACTTTACCAACCACGACATCCACATTCGTTACGTCTTTTTTCGAAAAGGAAAGCATCAAGCTCCGTACAATTTACTGACGCAGGTCTTGACATTTTTGTTTTTATATTCAAAAAATCACTGACAATTTCGAACGATTTCTCGCGCTCCTGTCACGCGGTACTACTCCCGGTTCGCCTTATCAAAGGAGCCACTTCCTGAAAGACAAGGATAACCTTCATGACATTTCTGAGAGATTATCGTCTTTGCTATTCGATAATATCGATTTTGAAAAATTTTAACGATAAAAAAAGTTACAATCAAATATTAAAAATGCGAGATGGCGATGCTGCCACAAGTTTTTTTTTAGCCCATTCAGGAATGTTTCGTGAGATATGACTGGCTTTCGAATTTGAAGTAGCGATTTTCACGGCAGGGTGATCTTCAACCGCGGCCTTAAAAACGTTGGAAAAGAATATACAATACGTAATAGTTTATTCCGAGTTGAACTTTTAAGGGGGTAATAACTTTGGACAAGCCTAAACAAATTTTTATCGTTATTTTTCCATTACAAGTCATGCTTTTCCAAATAGTTTTCAAATCTCACCTACGACGTTGAATTTTTTAAACAAAGGAAAGATTTTTCAACTGAACATTTCGCCCCCCTAAAGGCTCCAACTCCGTAATTTTTCGAAACGCCGATAATCTTGGCACGAAGAGTGCGGGACTTATATTTTTTTACTCCGAGTGGTTCGCACTTCCCTCTAAAAGCGACACATTTCATCAAAGACGGGAGGATAAACTGCGGCCGGAATTTTTGCGAAAAGGTCGTGTCTTTTTGCGTTTGCGTGATAGATATGTGATCATTTTCCTTTTTTTGTATCTGGCACTTCTCGCCAGTTGTGCAAAATTTTTGATGATTTTACATTGCGTGCTTCGCTAATTGTTAAATATGTAATTGTTCGTTTCATTTGTAGAATTGATCAGTAGCGAATTAATTGTAGATTCGTGCGAGTGACATAATTGTAATTTTCAGATCTGCGATGTATCATGGCGTTAAATATTATTAAATATTCACGGTCGAATTTTGGGAACTGGAGCTGCGTGAAAATGTAAAACTATGAGGACTCTTGTTACTCAAACTACTTTTTTTGTCATGTTTGGGTTTTGTTTCGATTTTTTATTAGTCAGGAAAAATAATTTATAATAAAATGACGAAAATAGCGTTGCAGGATTTTACTTAAAAATGTGAATTTATGTAAGATTTTTTTAAAGTTTCGTTTAAGAAACCAAACAAACCCAAAAAGATTTGAAGGTATTTATTATTAGTTGAATTTACGTAATATTTTTCATTTACGCGTCAAGAAATGCACTCTTCGGAGAATTCGTCGTGATTGATGTTTACCGTTACTCCAATACCCTTTCAAATGATTATCATTATTTGATGTAAAAAAATAATTCATGAAAAGATGAACAAAATTTGGTGGCAAAATTTTATCTGAAAATTAGAATTACAGAGACCCTAGCTTTCAGCTTTCTGTCTCCAAATTCGACCTTGAGAATATTGTATGAATTATCAATGAGTTATTTCTAAAGTCGATGATGCGTGTACATAAAACTGACCTTCGGTGGGTTCGATCTATACTTGAAAATTGGAAAAACTGAAAATAAATGTGTACAAAACTAAGGATTTTATTGTTTTTCTTATGATTCCATGTCTATTGCTGTGCCAAATAACTGGGGTGGGTAGTTTTGACTTTTTTCACTTAGACAGTTTGAGTGCTTCATAAACTTTGTTGCATCTAAGCTGCGAGCACAATTCCGTCATGAAATTGGCAATGGGAGTTTCCTTGTCACGTTGCTTGGCACTTTCGAAGGCAACGACCAGAGTCATCCTTGGATCGATGTTATATAGGGCATAAGTCGATGAATCTTTGATGCTCTTAGTCTGGACTATGCGATCCATGCTTTGAAGATCGGCGTGGCGTTCCTTCATGTAGTGCTGTATGTTGTCCCAGTGTATCGTTGGCTTTTGCAGAAAGACCTGTCGATGAATAGTGAGTTCTTAGTTTAAAACCTTTGGGTACATTTTATTTTCTACGTTAAGCTTAGATATGAGGCTGCCGTTAAGCTACGTTAAGCTTCACTGATGAGGCTGTTGGTTGGAATTTCATAGCCGGAAGTGTTAACATTGTTCTTACGGGTTTAGAAGCTGGTGCAGTGGGAACCGTCTCGAATAAGGAAGCAAAGCAGCAGCTCTCGCTTTCAGAAAGCGCAGCTATTTTAGGGCGAGCCGATCAAAAGCAAGTTCGACCAGCCATTCAATGACGTAGATTGTTCGGAATAGGCAATATTTCAAGAACGACACGAACAGTAAATTATTCTAGTTTTTACTACCGATCCTATGGTCATAATGGAAATTGTCACCATAGGATCACGACTTGTTAATTAACGGCATCTTTCCACCGTCGTTCTTCAAACTTTTCCAACAGTTCGGAACGATCCACGTTTTAGGCAGTATCTGAATTCGACTGAACGCGTGCTTTTTTTCGACACTGCAACGGAACGCGAGAACACGATACAGAGGCTCTGAAGAGGTTATGAATCGCTGTGATGATGAATACTGTACATCTATATCAACGAGACCCCTAAACAATGTCGTCTCTAGCGGACAGATGACGAACCCAGTTCCTGTCTCGTTAACGATGGCACTGCACACCACACAAAAGTGCAAAAACAAATAACTCACACTCGGGCAACCAACGACGATGACATAGTTTTCGGACGGCCCGGCCTTCCTTTCTGGATGCCGGTAGCCCGGACCGAAGTTTTCCGCGTTTCTTGTGTCGAAAACGATCAAGACGGCCAGCAAGTCCCACTTCTTTTGGAAACTCTGGATCCTGTTAAAAAAATCGATACGCGAAATAAAATCGGACATTGAAGGTGACTCCGCCACTATCATAGAACCCAAAAAGAATGATGGAAGAAGTATATTCTGATTTTCAAATAATAAAAATGTAGGTTAGCCATTGTGTAGCTCACTTCTGATAATAGTCGACGTTTTGTTTGCTCATGACGTTCCTCATCTCGCCCGGACTAGCCTGTTGGCTGAGAGTCGTGTGGAAGTACAAAGAGCACTTGTCCAATATTGAGCTGCGCAATTTTACGAGCCATTGGTACAGCGCCGGCTGCTGATTAGTTTTGAGAAAAGTAGCTCCGAAACCGCGTTTCCAAGACTGCATAAATAATTGAAACAGCAAGAAACATGATAAACAGCTGTTGTTGGGTTTTAAAAATAATGGTAGGTTTTTCGCTGGAATTTACTTCTTTACTCTGCAGGGTCCTTTCCCACGCGGACATTCGAGCTTGAGCTCCGTAGAGCGCCATTAGGGTCGGAAGGAATCTCCAATTTTGAACTTCGACTTGCGCCTTTATCAGCTGCACTAATATCTCACATTCTAATCTGTCGATTAATTTGTTTTACCAGTTTTAAGGAGAATTAATTGAACTGTTCGTAGCCCCGTTAAATAATAATATCGTAGTCAATACATAGTTGACAAACAGTAACGATAATATAGTTTAATCATAATTTAATTAATTGGACTTACGTTAGAGCAGCTTTAATAGCAATGAGAGTCAAATGGGAGCATGACAGCGAATGTGTATCCACTATCGTCTCTATCGTCTGCAATAATTCTTGGTGTCGTAGGACCTTGCTGCCGATACTCATGTTGTATGTTTTTTCATAACTGAAATTCAAACATATCGTTTAAGATCTTTGGAAAGGTTTCGTGTCTGATACCGCAAAGGGTAAATATTTCAGCTGATCACTGACAATTCTATCAGCTGGATTCTCGCGCTGATGAACTGACAAAGCTGGCTGGAAACTTCCGCCACGGTCGATCCGAGCCTATCCGTGCCCCGGGTCATTTCCTCCACCCTCCGCAAATCTGACTTCAAAGACTCGTACATAGTTTTCAGGGAATTCTATGAAAATAATGAAATTCACGGAAATTCGGAAAATTCGTTAACGAAAATGTATCAAAGAATTTTTAGATTAAATCTTAAGATAAAACGTTAAGGTGTAAAGGGGTAATATTATGGTGGTCGGAAAGGTTCTTTCGGAGTAACTTCTACCGTCATGTAACGATAAATAATTTTTAGTGGAATTTATCCACAAATAATCCCAAAATTGGGCTATTTGCGTTTTGTGATTCTCTTTTCCAATAGTATTCTGATCACAGTGATATTTGATTACTATTTTGAGATATCTACGAATCAACGTACATCTTTCCTGAGAAAGCCTTTGTTCTTTGTATGAAGGAAACCCAGATCAGCATAGGAGCGCTCCGCCATGTTGAATTGCGGCAAATGTGTTAGCAACATTCCCCATGGCCCCAGTTGCATCACCTTCTTATCCACATGCTCGGTTTTATGCTCTCGCTCTTTTTCCTGAAAGCGAAATAAAACGAATGTCACTAAAATGTTTTTAAAGAATAGCAAAGTTCAAATGTAAATGAATCAAAATTGATCTTGAAAATCGAAATGCAAATGCAGTAAAAAGATTCTTGAAAATGAAAGTTATAATGAAATGGAAATAAAAAATTGAAAATTCACACAAAAATAAAAAAATAATTAAATGAATCTTGAAAATTGAAATGAAATCGAAATAAATATGTGTAACCTTTCGCAGTTGATCGAACTTACCAGCAATTCTTTGGCTTTCTCAAAACAGAGCTGGGATATTTGGGTGAAAAACGTGTTCAAGAATTCATCCTCGTGATCCATTTTCTAAACGCGCATATTTCTGGTACCAACACTTAATTTTATTTCTGTTTACTTAGTCAGCGAGATAACCTAAAAAACATTCGAACGCAACGATTTGTCCACAAAAGTACGATCCAGGTCACCATCCCACTGACCGATGGTTACACAAATTGACGTAAACCTAGCATTTACTACGTTATTCATAATCTCATTAACCATATTGATGATATTTTTCGAACAACACTTAGTCGTTTGACAGTAAGATAGCTTGTTTGGGATTTTGAGGTTAGCACGGGACAAGCGTAAAGAAACTGAATAATTCTCGCGAATTGTCATCAAACTTCCAAAACAATGATGATTTTGGGTTCGAGTTGAACAGCTCGTAGTTTATCAAACAATAAACAAAACATTCCGGGTTGCATGTTTGCCTCGAATGTTTACAAACTGATCGAAATCGCAGCTGTCTCGTATTCCTCGTCACGTGGTAAACACTGTATATCGGCCGATTCACATCTATTAGACTCCCCTTTTCGTTCAAAAATAACGCACACAAAGACGTGTTTAGCGAATCATTAATACGACTCATTCAATTTTATTTATTATTTAATACCCGAGAAAGAAAATATCTTTCACGAATGACACTTTTTCTTCAAATCCTTTTGGTGAAACTGCCAATATAAATAAGTATACCTATATATTCTTCGAGATTACGGAAACGTACGCAAGTCGGTCGGTAACAAGACGAGAATAAACGAAATTTCCTCTTTTATCGAATCTTTCTCGTTACGTATATTTAAATCGAAGATATAAAGGTAGATACAACTTATTATTCATTTTTAGCGTTCACACGCTGCGGTGTACTTCTGTGACTACAGGTGACTCTCCGAACAGTTTTTTTCGCCGAAGATCCTGCTGCTGTCTGCAAAAACGACGAATCGATACCAACCACATGCATTTTTTTTTTCGTCACCTCGAAATGACAAATCCTCGGATTAAACGTACGTAATTCACTTGGACCGTTTGAGCCGTCGCTGCAATCGCTCAAACGTTCGTTTCATACTTTCGTCAGTACTTATCAACTCCGATTCTTCGATTTCACCGTTTTCATAACTTCTCGAACTTTTCGCGCGGGATTTTTTTCTCGCGAAATCCGTTTCTTTGTGTTTGTCCATTAAGATCGTGACAGTCGTTCCCGACAGCGCCGGAATTTCCAAAACACCCGGTCCCAAGGTGATTCCTTGAAATTTTGAAAAAAATGACGTCGAAAAATTAAACAAAAAAATCAAAAATCAAAACGAGTTAACATGTAGAAAAATGATACTGATTTTTGGGCAAACTGAAATCGTATTTGCCCGAAAATATTGCTTTGATGAATATGTATATTCACCAAAGCAATATTTATTCAATTTTGGTATTAGAGAATAAACACGGACCATTTTGAAAATTGATCAAATTCGAAAAATAAGTAATGCGAGAAAATAAAACAGATACGAAGTTAATTTAAAAGACGAAGATAACATTTTAAAATAATGTAAAACCCTCAGCGGATACGAAATAAATACTAAAATGATTTAAAAAAGATTATAAATAATATAATAAATGTAAAAAATTAATTAAATAATGGAATAAATTACAATCGATGAATAATAAATAATATTAATAAATGAGTTAAATTAAAAAATGGAAAAAATAGAAAACTGTCAAAAATAAATAAAACATGATATCAAAATTGGTAAAAATATCGAAAACGTATTAAAAAAAAAAAAATAAATTTAAAAAAAACGGCGCAAATGAAAAATACGAAAGTAAACTGAGAAATAGAATACAAAATTGGTAAAATTTGTCGGAGTACTGCACCTTGCTCATCCAGAGAGCCCACTTTTTCAGATTCGGCCGGAAACTCGCCATTCGTTGTGGAGAGGCGATCTTTAAGATCGTAGCTCTTGCGGCTGGTACTCTTATTCCCAATAAAATTCGAATTAAATCCACCGTCATTAGGGAATCGAAAACGAAGATTTAAAAAAAAAAAAAAGAATTGTACATAATTGTATTTCAGCACTCACTTTTGCGGAATTTTGAATGTTCGTTTTTGATGCCACACGCGTAACGTTTGTCAACGCAGTCTTGCATCTGTCGGCCTCTTTTATGGCGTCCTCCTTTTCGGCGGTGATTCTTCAATTGAGAAACAATTGAAAAGTAATTGCAACCGTAGAAATTCAAATTGTACAAACGCAATTCAATTTTCATTCGAATAATTGGAATTCCAATTAATCGGTGAATCGGTGAATTCCATTTAATTTTCATTCAAATATTTCGATAAAGAAACAGAATTAATAAAGTGTAGATTATCATCATAATTAGCAATGTTAATACTTATTAATGACGAACCTCGTATAGAGCTCTTTCATAATCCTCGTAATAATTTGGGTTTGGGAAAGGCTGATGAGTTCAATCTCGGAAATTCGACCGTTTAGAAAATCGAGAAAATCGTTTCGCATCTGTTGGGCTCTTTCGGCTGAAACGTTCATCGAAGCTTCCTGATTCGAGAACATCTCGTTCACGTATAATTCTCTTTTCAGTCGTTCCAACTCGTCCTCCAAGTTCTCGAGATATATCGAGCTCTGGGGCCTCGCGTCGTAAGTCACCTTCGCTGGTGGCATTTTTCCCATTTTACCGACGAATCGAAGAGTCGACAATGACACGTCGAGATCTTCTTTCGTTATCCTTACGTGACCGATAAATCTGAAAGTATTTACTCGAGTTGTATGGCAGCTTAGAAATTCAAAAAATAATCATCTTCAAAAAATAATTTTTTTGTTTTTTTTTTCATTCATTTAAATAAACGTAAATGTTTTTTTTATTCGTTAATTTATTGAGTTACATTTTCAGTTTTATTTAATTTCAATAAACTTTGTTTATTTTCAGTTTTGGAAATATTACTGAATCAGCGGAAAACCATTAATCCAGACTTTTTTTTCGAGTCTATCAATAAATATATTTATTTACAAGTAAATTTCTTCTCTTATTTAAACAAATTTAAATTGCGGGTTGAAATGTTCAAACATTTTTTTATAATTCGTGATTGAAGCAAAAAATGAGATAAATAAGATTTAGAAAAAGGGGTAGTAAAAAAAGTTTGCATTGGTGTACCGTACGATTGAGTTGAAGCTGAGAACGTCGCCCAAATATCTCAACAAGTAACTGCCGGATCTCGCGAACGCGCTCGGGATCCTTTCGATCTTTTGCAAATTCTCGAAGTAACGTTCCAATTCTAATTTCATCGAGTTTGCAGAGATGACGTCGCGCGCAGACTTTGACGAACTCGATTTTCCGGTATTATCGATACCGGCCATCTCGACTATGTGAATCTACGCGACGTCGAAGAATTTTAATATTTTTCTTGATAAATTTCCGGTGTTCGGTAATATTGAAGAGAGGCAGATAATTTATGAATTAATTGATTTTTACGTACATTTATTACATGTTACAATAAAATTAGTTTTTTTTCCTTAAATATATCGTTTTTTATTACGAAATAGAAAAATTCGAAACATCATTAATCGATTTATTTATTTGTGAAATGACAAATTCGAAAAGTCGTGAAATTGTTATTTTTTTTTAAATAAATAATTGAGAAAATCAATATTTGATTTTTTATTGATAATTATAAAATCAGATACATTAAAAATTATGATTATTACCGTAGCAGTGGAAACAACGGCCCACGATGTTATCAAACTCGTATTGTGAACGTGAAAAGTGAGAACCGCCGTGCCCAAGTGACAAACGGGATATTCGGAACTTCCGGTGCGATCCCTTCGACCTTCGCCCTCGAAAATGTATCGCAAAGCTATTTTTTCGTCTTTTACATTCACTTTGCTGATGCCCTGAATATCGATACAGTTTGTGTACGTATTTGAAGGTCATAGTTTACGAACTTCTTATTTTGTGGAATGTTCGAATTTTATACGGTTGGAATGCAACCAAAATTTTATTTTTTCATTTTTATTTTCTTTTGCTTTTCTGAAATTATATTTAAAAACTTTTGAATTTTTTTTTATTATAAAACTAAAACCCTAAAATAATATATGAACAATTATTATTCTAGCTTTCGATTGATAAGACAAATGAATATTTAAACAAATCATTGCGTTTCAATTATGTGAACTGCGATCAGTTTTTTTTTATAACGATTTTTTTATAATTATTTTCTTGCGGCTACATTATTCCAAATTTGACTGTTTTATGAGACATCGTGTTTTTTGTAATTTGTATACCTTGAAAACATCGCGGCTGTTACTACTGTGAGAATATTCGAAATTCGGATTTAACAGATCTTTAAATTTTTTGCCCCGAAATTCTAAATAGCTCAGACAGTAGTGAATTTTGTTGGTACGCTTTCTCCGTTCTTTCTCGAGCATTAAATCCGCCACAAGCCTTGGCACGAGCCCTCTGTTCTAAACGGAAAAGGAAAACGATAACTTTTTAAACTACGAAAAAAAACAAATCGACATAATTTTTTTAATAACAAAAAAGTTTCTAAAAAAACAATCAGTTCTAAAAAAAATTAACTAAAACACTAGTCGTTTTAGAAAAAGTAATGAGAAAGCAAAGAATTTATTTTAGAAACACTAATTTCTGAAACATATTCTATTTTCATTAGTAAAGTAAATTCTGATCAAATAAATTCTAAAATTCACTTCGGAATGGATTTACTTAAAAGCAATGAATTTTTGAAAAATTATATTTGATATAAACAATTAAAAATAATTATTTAGAGGATCAATTGATTCAGGAAAATTATTTGAAGCAACAATTAAGCAATTAACAACAATAATTGTTTTTTTTTCGCAAGAATTTTTTTTTCGCACCTCCCAATTGCTTCGAAGTGCCTGAGTTGTGAAGCTCTTTCCGGTTCCGGTTTGCCCACAGCTCACGAGTGCAAAATTAGCGCCATCTAAAACCCTTGAATCGCGCAATTATTCTTTTTACTGGAAGTACAATCGCGCCTCGAATATTCTCGTACGAACGTTCGAATATTCACTTGTCAATGATTTCATTCATGATCTTGCGATATATCTCCTCCTGCGAGTTACAGTAGAAAATCCCGTCCGTCTGGAAACTCCAGTAGAGCGGATCCTTGGACTGCGCAACTTTTTCCGATCTCGCATCTTGCGGACATCTCACGTAAATTTTCTTGGAAAAATTTACGGACGACAGAAAATATCGTTATTGTGGAAAATTATTTATTGCTTGAAAAAAGAATTGTTATACGCCTGATAAAAATACGGTTTTATTAAAAGGAAAATCAATCAAAGATATTTATAATTATTTCGAAAAAGTTTTTTCTTTTTTATGTTAAATAAATATAGAATTGTTAGATTTCATATTTATTTATTTTAACCTTTTTAAAAGTACAATAATAGTATATTCGTATTTATTTATATATAACATTTGTAAAAATTATTTATTCTTAAACGATATTTATTTCTTCTCTTACTTATTTTTTATTAGATTTTTATTCATTTTTTTTATCAACCAAAAAATATGCAAAATTCCGTTAATGAACAAAAAAATCATTAGAGATTGACATTGATATTTAATCGTCGATCTCTAAGCGATTTTTTTTAAATCGTTGAATTTTTGTTTCTAAACATTTAAGAGTGTTGACAATAACGATAAAACCGATTTTTATTGTATACCAATGAAAATTTTCTCTTGAAAGAAAAATCGAAAAAATAATCTCACTTTTTTATCGCGACTGATTCTCGCGCAGTTTTCGCAGCGTTTCAAAAGTGGCAAGATCCTGATGTAAACTTTTACGTTTTCCAGTGCGTCATAAGTCTCGTTGTACTTCTTCATCGCACGTTACCGCAGTGTGCTTTTTTCTCATTCAGTTAAAAATTCGACGCGGTATGTTTCGTCAATTGGCAGAGAAACCTGTCATCAGTGACGTAATACTTTCCTCTTGAATTCCTGGGACCGAAGTAGCCATTTTCTTATTTTCGTTGACTGACTGTCAATTCCCAATAACCTGAACATATACGCACGTGATTCTTCGTCGAAACAAAGGAAAATTCGAAATTGGATGGGTAGTAGGAAATTGGGGTTTCACCCTGTATAACAAAAATTCGTGATCGAAGATTCGTAGATGTTGAATAAATACTTATGCATTTATTTGAAATAATGTATATATATATATATATATATATGTATATACAGAAAGTGAGTGTTTTGTATTTTTTGTTTTTTTTCCAAATTTTTCGTTTTTTTTGGGACACCGCAAAATCATTAAAATTTGAAAAAAAAAGAAGAAAAAAAACGTAACCTCAAACAGAGAAATAACAAACTCGAATTTTCTCGATGTTCACCATGAATAGAGAGAGGTCTTTTTCATTTGTTCGTTTTTTTTTCGTCTTGCGATATCGACGGTTATTTAATATTAATTTTTTAATTAAAATTAGTTTTTTAAAACTTAATTAACCGCGACCGAAGATCGAACTTCGTTTCGCGGCGTCACAAGTACATCACGTGTAATTATATATATATACAACGGTCTTTCTGTAACAATCATTCGATTATTTAATTAACGTCGATAATTAGGCATTTAACGTTATAAGAAGCTCGGAGGAACGACGCAACGACGGTGGTTTGATTTTTTTTTATCGAAAATCAAAATTTTTTTTTATCGATACATGAATACGGTCCAATTCAGGGTGGGGAGGTCACCTTGGCAAGATTGGCGGTGTCGTTGCGAGTAAAATATATTTTTTTTCTCAATGTCGTCCGACCAATCGACGTCCAAAAAACGTACGAGGAATCGGTAGCCTATCGTCGTGGCGCGGATCGGAACTTCTTAACGTGCGGAAGCGGTCTTCTTTTTTTCATGAGTTTGAAGTTTGCCTCATTGGAGTTCACCGAAAATTCTCTTTCGTTCATTATTTTTGTTATGCAGAATCATGCTTTCCAAAATGACTTTTTTGATCCATAAATACAAAAATTGAAAATCAATTAAATTTTTTTTTGTTTATTGGAAGATCGTTTTTTTTTTTAGGAAAAACTCTTTTTTTTCTCAAATTCACTGAGGGGAGAAAATCCGAGATACCGTTGAGCCCTTTACATTCAAAGGCCCTTCGGTTAAAAGACCCTTCACGTTCAAAGGCCCTTTACGTTGAAAATCTCTTTCGTCCGAAAACTCTTCACCTTTAAAGCCCTTCTTTATGACACACTACTTTGTTTGGGTTTCGAACCCAAACCCAAGAAAATAAATAAAACAAAACAAACCCAAACAAATAAATAAAACACAACAAACCCAAACCTAAACCCAAAGAGATAAATAAAACAAAACAAACCGAAACCCAAACAAGTAAATAAAGGTCTTTCATCTCGTATCGTTCTCTAAAATGTTATTTCTTTTCATGACTTTCATTTTCGTTTCGTATAAATAGCCTAACTTCTTAAATTGAAAAAAATGACCTGAATTTCGTAGGTTTCCGTTTCCTAAAATTTGAAAAACGAACTTCGTTGCATTCCAACGATTCAAACTTCAACGTGATCGTTTTTTATTTCCCTTTTTTCATTTATTCTTAATCTATACATAATATTTCTTATACTCTCTCTTTCTCTTTCTCTCTCACTTCGTGGGCGTTTTCTTTTTTCATTTTCGCTATCAGCACATAAACGATACAATAATAACAGCGATTCCATAAATTGTGCGTGACGAAGGCTCTAATCGCATTCGTGGATTGGCACCGTAACGAGGAGGTCTCGCAACGCTTTTTTTTTTTACTTTCACTTGCCCACATTATGGGGGGAATCCCATACACGCAAATTAAGCAACGTAACGCACGCAACTTTGACAAAATTACGTCATCGTAACAACACGTGTTACGGCCAATAATTGTCCACGTTTTTTTCGAAAAATTCCGAAATGTCGTTCGTCTTCGACAAGTAAGTGAATTCGAAATCGTTATATCGATTGTTCATATCAGGGCAGATTTAAAAAAAAGTCAACCGCAATCCCCTTCTTGAATGACATGTTTTAGGGGTAATCGAAAATTTCCAAAATTTCATGGATAATTCCAATTTCAATGTAGTTTGACGTTTCACTGTGTAATTTATCGTGCGAGTTTTTTTTAGTTTTTTTTTATTACTCAAGATTCAATGAAGTTCGAAATTTTATGGTAATTTATCGTGATAATTTATTGATATCTTTCTAATATAAAATTCAAGTAGCCAAACGCTCGTTGTTTTAAATTATTGAATTTGGTCTTTGTATCCTTTGATTTTATTATTTATATTTCATTGTTCAAACGTTAAGCTTGGAAGAATAATATTATCGTTATTATTATTATTTTTCGAACTCCAACAGGGTTGATATTTATTCGTTTGTGTGTTTTCGAGAGTTCAAGTTTTTTAAAGATGTATTTTTGAAAACGTTTCTATTTTCTCGTTAGATTTTTTTTTAAATTCATACATTTATTTCTTTAATTTCGTTATAATTCTATTTATATATCGTACACTTTATGATTACAATTTATAACACCGTGACGATTTATTCTTAATTTCGTGCTTTTTACAATTACGTTATTTAATTTCTTTTTTTTCAATATCGTATTTTTTATAATTACCTTTTAGGATTTCGTTACAATTCCTTTTAAACTCCGTGCTCCTTGCAATAATTTTTTTTCAAAACGTATCTCGTCAAATTTAGCAGTAGATTGGTCGACCAAAATTTGGTAAAAACGTTCGCGAAAATTCGCCAGGAACATTTGGTTATTTTTATATTTCAATGAATGAAAAAAATACAGCAAAATTTTCTTTTTTCGAAATTTTCAGGGATCAGGGTTGACTTTTTTTTCGACGCAGCCTGTATAATAATTCTCTGATAATAATTAACTCTGATAAACTTTTAACATTGTAAACGATCGACAAGAAAGAAAAACAATTTGTAATTGAAAAATAAAAATAATTTAAATAAAAATAAAAACGTGTAAATAAATTCTACGGATTTTTGCAACTCGCGAATTCGTAAATTATTTGTATGCAATAATAATACTTTTTGGTTTAAAGCTCGCGCGACCATCCCCAATCGAGGTTTTTCGACTTTTTTTTGCCCCCACTTGTGTACTCGTTGAGTATTTTTCTAGAGTTTTATAAAGATTATTTCTGCGAGTGCAGGATTGTGCGATGCTCTTCGGGTTGGATCTACCGCGTAGTCTTGCCGAACTATAGTACCATCGATTTTTTGTTTCTCCTTTTTTTTGAATATTTTTTTATTTTATTTCATAGTTGGTAGAGTTGATACGATAAGTAGCGAGGCGCGATGATATATGGGTATATATAATATATATGTTCATCGGAAAAGTCATCAATCAACGATTTTTTTATTTCGAGTGCGAACAATTTTGGAGCGGGAATTGCTTGGAACGAGCGACGATTGTGGGGTGACCATTTTTTAATATAATAATTTTATAATTGTGCAAAAAGTGGGATATTTTAATTTTTTTAATTCCTTTTTATAATTTTATTTGAATCGAATTTCTAAATTTGATTTGAGAAATTCTTTTTTTTATTTCATATTATTCTTCACTTTTTGAAAAAGTATTTAACAACCGTATTTTATTTTTTATTCCATAACATTTTTTTTCTTTTTCGAGGTTCCCGAGCGAAAATTTTGCGATTGGGAATAATGAATATTTACAAATTACTATTACTCATTTTTCCTTTAGTTAACATTTTTTTTAAATCGCCTTTGAGAATACATTTTATCATTTCAAATTTAAGTAAGATTTAAAAACAGAATTTCGGATTTGTATCCTTTCCCATTTACAGTTAATGACAATTCAAAAATCGAACGTTAAAATCCTCTTTTTAATTTATTTTAAATTTTTGTACGACTAAAAAATTTTTCTTTTTTTAAACTCGATGGATTTAAAAAAAATAGCATCGTAAAGTAAAGTAAATTTGTTAATAAAAAAGGACATTTGGAGCTATTAATAGTAATAATAACAAAAAGAAATAATAATAATACATAAAATAATAATAATGAGAAAAATGGAAAAATAAAAAATAAATTGTCTCCTACAATGGTCACTCTGTAAATATACGCACGCAACTACCGACCGAATTTTAGTGGGAAATAATTGATTTGTATTTTCGAAAAATTAGATTTCGTTCAAAAAATGTATTTATTTATTTTTTTATCGCAGTTCTCTAACCATCCGACAATTACTTTTAGATTTTTGCGTATAAATCGAATTTGATTGGAATGTAAATATTTATGTGTGTGTATAGAAAGATGATAGATCGAAGGTTACGATACGATATCTCTTTTGTGCAGAAGTCAACAAATCAACGATTATTCGCGTGGCGAAGAGTCAACAAATCAAATAACAAAAGAAGGTTACGTGACGGACGGATGAAGATACGTGACGATGCGATTTTGCAAGAAGCGACGTTACAGTTTGATATTTTTTTTATCACGCGTACTATTTTTGGTTTATTTTGTTTTTTTGGAAAAAGAGTAACGTACGTTTACGTGAGAGTGTGTTATTTTTTTGGATCTCGAATCTCAGGTATCAAGAAACAAAAATATCTCCGTGTTAATTAGAAGAAAAAAATAAATATCGAGTTTAATAGAAATATAAATAGATTTCTCCATTTTAAACGAAAAAGAAATATAAATTTCTTAATTAAAATCGAAAATAAATAAATTTCACAATTTGAATTTCAAAATAATAGCTCGATAGAGAAATTAATGAAATGGAGAATTAATGCCATTAGTGAATAGAGAATTTAATGAGAATTAATACTAATATATTATTATTAATTATTAACACAGAATTATAATATTAAATGAAAAATAGAGAAATTAATGAATTTTAATTGAAACGTACTTAACTATCCAAAATTTATTTATTTTCGGTATTTGAAAAAATATATATGTTTCATATTCCTGAATCGACGAATTTCAAAATTTTTTCGATTTCAATTCTGAGAATTTTGAGAATGCTGAAAACCAAAAAATGATTAAAAGAAAACAACACACCTTAGACCCGGTATCAAGATTCAGTGGATGAAATTCGTATACTACGGGGAGTGTAATACAGATATTATTATTTCGATTACAGCAATCGGTGTTAGCGATCTTTATTTTTACTTCATCAGTATTTTTAATAGTTTTCGAAAAAAGCACCGTAAATTTAACGAGGTTCTATTCTAGATAGTGAATCGTCAATACGAAGACGAGAGTTACGGCGAGGCGTTTCGAAATTGCGACGATGATCGAAGGTCAGTCAAGGTCAAATGAGGCTCCTTGAGAAATTTCGTTTTCGATCATATATAGAAAAAATATATATATTCGTAACAATTTTAGCGTGGCCAAGTAAAATTTCGAAAAAACAAATGTTTCGAAAAAAAAAAAAAATAGAAAATAAGTTTGAGAGAAAAAAAAACATTCAAGAGTTTCAGGTGGGAGTAATTTTATTTTCATATTATTATCCACGCACCATCCACACGATTATTTTCAATAAAAACGCACGACAATCGAATTTTCGAAATATACCTACGAATTTTGAAAAAAAGACAAAAAAAAACAAACAGTAAAATTTACTTACGAATAAAATTCTCCGAACGCAGAAACATCCGTTTTTGATTCTCATTGTTCGAACGAAATGATAAAAAATCATATCTTCCCCTCCGAAACGCTACTATTTCTCATCCGCTATTTTTATTTTTTTTGCAACGTTGCATTTTTTTTCCGTTCGCGTGCGAATTCGAGTTTTCGAGGTTGCTGATCGAGTGTTGCTGATTAGTTGATTAAGATCGACTAGATTGTCCGTGCAACGACACGGGTCGTGAACGCTTCGAAAAGTGCACCGATTTTTTTTCTCGATGTATATGGCATTGCGTGTGTGTGTGTGTGTGTTTTTCCGTCCTCGATTTTGCTACTAAACGAGCCTTTATTGAGCTAGCCAATCGTCGAGTGGCTTTAAAGTGTTGGCCCGATTTTTCATTTTATTATTGATAATGATAATTAATTGATAACGCGTTGTCGTAATAATAAGAATCATAATAATATAATTAATAATAATAATAATAATAATAACACTCGCTAATATTACGCAATAAAACAGTACAACCCTATTAATATATCATGAACGTTATAATAATATTGTAACAATGCTGTCGTGTAATAATATATTGTAACAATAATAATTCTGTTATTATTATTATATTATCGTACCGTTAATATCATTAGTATACAACAATAATAATACATTTCGACGATATTACATTGTATTAATAATAATAACAATTATTATTGTATAATATATCAATATAGTATAATATTATGGTATCGATATATTAAATATGTTATAATATTATATTATAGCAACAATTATATATATATATGTATATATCCACAATACTATATTATATTAATAATGACATAATATTATTATAACGAAGCTATTACGTAACAATGTATTATAACGATAATAACTTTGTTATTGCTATATTAATGATAATAAGATAACAAAGTTATTACGTAATAATCTATTGTGACAGTAATAATTTAGTTGTTATTATATTATTATAATGTTAATATCTTTCATACACAATAACAAGAATAATAATAATAATTTTATAAACACTCATAATCGCGGGGACGAGGATCTCGTAATGTTGAAGCTTGCATCGTCGGAGGAAAACGAAAATTTAACGAAAATGAAGTTTCTCTTAGCATCGCTCTCAGGTGTTTCTTGAAGTTTTTCTTGAGCTCCGTTTTTTGAGGATTCTTCTAGCCTCGTTTCTTGAGGTTTTCTTTAAACCTCGTTTCTTGAGGTTTTTTGAGCCGCGTCAGAAGTTTATAATTTTGATGCAAGAATAAACAAGTTTAAGCAACGATGAGAAAGAAAAAAAGGTTTTCAAAAATGCGACAGGTAATATTTCGTCCAACGATGCAGGCTCGAACATTTCGCGTGACGGGTCTTGCGTGGGCTGATTATCGCGGAATCGCGAACACTGCTCTCGGGTCGACAATCCGAACTCTCGGTTCGAACTTCCTACGATTCGTTGCAATTATCTCGTTTCTTTTTCTTTTTAATTTTCTTTTCGTTTCGCTTTGAAGCAACAAGTAATTTCGTCGAAATGAGACAAAACGTTGGTGTCGTATCGATTCGATTTGAACGATATATCTTTATTTTTCTTATTTTCATTTTTTATTTTTATTTATATTTGACTTACGTAGGGTTATGTTCGAACGCGTTTGGACTTCAACTTACGTAATAATAATAATAACAATAAAAATATCTTAATTATTAATATATTATATATTAACATATTTAATTAATTAAGTAATTATATAATAATAATAATTAATTAATGATATATAACGATATTCGGGTTTTTTATATAATTAATTAATTATACAACTATATAATAGATTAAAGAATTAATTATTTCAATATATATCTTAAAATATTATTATTATTGTTATTATAAAAACAATAATAATAATAAGAATAATGAATCACTGAAAGAAAGTAAGCATATATTCGATGTTACTACGAAAAGGCAACGAGAGGATCTTTCATTTTGTCAATTAAAAAATACTATAATCATCGATCGCGTTTGGTCGAAAATTAGATCTAAAATTATAATTCGATCGGTGGACACCGAATATCATAATATTGATAAAACCGCGGCAAACTTTTGGAAGAGTAGTGTTCAAGTCCTTGTCGATTTTTCGTTGTACGAGCGACGAGCGAAAACCCAAAAAATTTTCTAAACGATTGATTGGGGTATGTTGTTTTCTTAAGGGAAACAAAATAGATTTGCAAATTTGACGTTATTGATTCGGCAATGGGAAAAGAAAAAAAAAGAAAGAAATAGCGAAATTATGGGTTTTCGAGCACGGCGAGTATCAACGGTCGAAGCAAGCCCAAGCAAGACCGGAAGTCGTAATATTAAACGTTTTACGTTTTCCTCGCGCTAATTCGTTTATCTCGATAATAATATTTTTTATCTGTTTGGTCTTGGCGCATTTTGGAGATTCGCCGAGAGAACGAAAAACTGAGGAAACAAGAATCACGTACGACGTGGTCCATTAAACAAAACAAAATCGTTCCCGTTTCTTCATCTTTTCTTCGATGTATACATGGATTACTTTCGACCCGGTTTTTCGTATTCGTTACGCAATCGGAGAAATGGAAATTTAGTATGACGTTTTTTACTTCCTGTTTCCACAACCAATTCTCTCCCCCCTCCCCCTCCATAAACCATTTTTCCTTTTCTGCTCTTTCGTTTCCCCCCCTCCCCTCTCTTCGACAAGTATCGTTTTACTGCCATCAGCGTTGTCGTTTTCAGGGATTCCCGAAATTCACGAGCTGCTAGGTTTGGGCTTGCGACTAGGACTGGAACTTGGGGTTGGACTTGGGCTTGGACTAGGCGACGAGCTTGGTGACCTGCTTGATGAACTGCTGCTGCTGCTGCTGCTGCTGCTCGATCTCAATCTCCGTCGTCGTTTTTCCTCGACTTCGTTTTTCTGTTTCCACAACGGACCCCGGATTATCTTAAGGGCCGTTTCGAGTTCGTGAGCTCGCTCCTTCAGGCTGTTGTAGTGGTTCACGTCGAGACCTAACTTCGCTGCCCTCTTGTGAAGCACCACGAGGTATCGCCTGTTCAGCACGTCCGGTAACATGTATTCCTGGAACAATCGGAGGCAAAGCGAGGGGATCAATGAGCGATTAATGATATTGGTTATTGGACGTACGACGCAATAACGAGGAATCGCGTTTTTGCGTTTTTCGGCGAATGTTTTTCGATGGTGTAGGTTTTTGGGTAAGCTGTTCTGTGGAAGGGAGTTGTGGCGTGGATGTTCGGTTGGGTTTGTTTGGGTTTGTTTTTTAGTTGAGGTCGGGTTTTGTTTGGGTTTATCTTTTGGTTGAGTTTGTTTGGGTTTTTCTTCTGATTAAGGGTTTTTCTTCTGATAATGACGAACACGTGCCCAGCCACATCGAAATTTTAAAATCCAATTGCGCCCGCACTTTTAAGAAAATTCAGTTAAACGATTTTCTCACTGGCGGCGCAGCGGCTCGCATTCTCCGTTTTTACCGACTGCGCTTCCATCCTTCCGGAGAATCAATATATTTTTTTACTTGTCACTTGTTCACTGCGCTAATTCGTAATCTCCGTCGTTATGATAGCTACCGTAAGCTGCAGCAGGCAAAAATTACCAAAAAATATTCTAGAACCGGTTTTCCCATTTTGCCACTCTAGTTTTGCACTTTCGGCAAAAACTCGGGCATTTTCGTTATCAGCAGAAAAATTACGATCGAATAGATCCTTTTAAGTGTTTAAAAACGGAAAAAAAAATTTTTCGACTTTCCCGGCCACTTTTCCGGAATGTTGAAAATCACGAAATTTCAAAAGGTCGTAGAGTGAGCTTCTTATATGCTATAGAGATTGAATTTGTTTGAGCTCGTTATCTGGTTGAGTTTGGGTTTGCCTTTTGATTGAGTTCGGTATTTATTTAGGTTTGTTATCTGGTTTTGTTTGAGTTTGTGAGGTGTCCCTTGTTCGGGTTCGCGAATTGGCAGCTTGTTTGGGTTCGTTTATATACGTTCTTTCATTGGACTTGGGTTTGTTTGGGTTTTCAGTTCCGCCAATTTAGAGTTTATGTTTGTTTACGTTCATCAATTGGCCAAGTTGAATAGTTTTGTTTGTTCGGTAACATCGTCTTTTCATTCCGAAAAACACTGGTACTCCGATCGGAAGTCCGAACGGAAATAAAACTTGAGCCTCGTCGCTTCAGACGAATTCGACTCACCTGCCTCGTGAGAATGAAATAGATGTAACAAATCATCCCGGTGCCATAGGTCACGAAGTACGTAACGGGCTCCATGATGTCCCACGAGTATTCCCACCAGGTTAATCTCGCAAGGATACCGAATTGCACCGCCATCGCGATCAGCCCGAGCCAGGGCTGAATATTTGCTCTTCTCTCGGCCGAGGCTTCGAGCTCCAACCGTTTCTGTCAAAACGATTCACGCGGTCTCCTTAATTATTCACCAGACAATTAATTATCGAGGAATAAGTTCAACCAACGGTCACCCCACGCAGTAGCAATTGTTTAACCTTCTTTTAACCCCATAAACTTCTAATAACCCAGAAACGAAAGTAATTTCAATTTATCTCTATTTTCCTCATGAGCAGCCATCTTTTTTTTATTCCAAACCCAAAAAACCATTATTTCAAATTCCGGTCGAGATTTTCTACGAGCCCAACACCGCCCTCCTCTCACTTCTTAATTCCTTCGTTTCGTTGCTTCTTTACTCGTTTGTATCCCTTACCGCCTCCAGTGGCTCCAGCTCCAGCATTACTTGCTCCAACTCGGCCATAACCTCGCGCTCGAGTATGGAATTGTGTTCTTGGCAGTTTAGCGTTTGGTACAGTTGTCCTACTACGGTTTTAACGTCCGACAGTTGATCTATGCTTTCCTGCAATAAGAGCACGCAATTTCAACCATCCCATCGTGTTCTCGAACCGCCAACCTCGACAAATTCCAACTTAACGGTTACGACGTTTGAAAGCAAATGTTTGGGTGTGTTTTTTAGTTGTTTGTTAGAAAATAACAAACATATGTTTTTCAATTTAGTTTGTCCACGATTAGAATAAATTTATCAAAAAACTCATAATTGTTATTATTATTATTATTATTATCCGTAAAATTAAAATGTTTATTGATACCGAGATGAGAACATTTTATTTTACTTGTCAATTCAGTTTTCATTATTACTATTATTATTATTATTATTATTATTATTATTATTATTTGCCGAAATTATTATCATTATTAATATCAGGCTATATAATATGATTATAATGCAATAATCGTAATTCATTTTTCAAGAAGACCTTACGTACCTAACATTTACGTTCGATTTTTGAAAATTAATTATTAATAATTATTACGATATCATTGTTATTATTATTTTGTCATTTATTTATTTTCAATATTATTAAAATATTATTATTACATAATTACAATAATCCCAATGATAAGTCTTTTCTCTATAGAAGAAATGTTTAGAAGAAATGAACTTTCGTAAATTTTTTATTTAATATTTAATTTTTTATTTCATAATTGAACAATATAAAATACAAAAATTGGTTGAAACTCTTCCTTGCAAATTTTCGTATTTCCTTACCGCGTTGAGTAAATGTTGATTGGGTGGTGAAACGTCGTAAGTGACGTCGTTGATGACCAATTTGAAGTCGGCCTCCAGGAGGGACTCTATCGTATTGCCACTCGCTATCCTGAAGCCATCTGTTCAACCGATCATGTTTTTTTTACATTTATTATTTTAATAAAAAATTTCACGAGGGTAAAGGGCGGAGGGGAGTTGGTTGGCGCGTTAAATTCGTGAAAGTGAAACGAAAAATCATTATGCCCACGATGATTATTTTTAACGGTTGTTTCTTCGATGGAATCCCTCGTGACGAAGTTTAAGGCGTTAAAGAAAATTGGTCGTTTACCTATCGTCGTTACGACCGCCCTGTCGATACCTCGATCCTCCCGCTTGAGCATGTCGATAAAGTCGGCCACCGTGTTCGTAATCGGCTTCACGATGAAAATACATTTTTCCTTTCTCGAGGGCAATGGCACGGTGATCCTTGGCAGTCCCCGGTGATACTCGATTACCACCTCTTTGAAACGAAAAACAAAGAAAAGCAAAGATAATTTTTGGTTAATTATTAAATTAATTATTAATCATATTGATTATTAATTAAAAACCATTACTCCGAGGAATCAATTCGTATCGTAATGGCATATTGATAATCTATGTAATAAAGAATGGTTTTTTTTATCAATATGGAAATTATTAAATTACTTGAAAGAGTAATTAAATTTTAAAAAATTTCAATCGTTGTTTTATTTCGTAATTCTCCAATTATTTTTTCCAATTTCTGTAATAATTCCTACCTAGGAAAAGAAAACGAACCAATATCCTTGTCGTCCATTCTTGTTAAGACCACGTGTTTTTTTAATTATTAATAGCAACACCCCCGCCCATTTTCCCATCTGATCGAGGATAAGAAATCCGTCTCGTCAATTCGTCAATCACGATTTATTCGCGATCGTAGCCTTTCGGGGGGAACCGAGGCGGGGGTAGGTTCGAAAAAGAAAAAAAATATCGAATTGAACATGCACCGTTTCCGCGAAACGTTTCGCGTGATAATCGCGCGGGCGCGTTCGCCTCGAGAGTTCAGTCCGTATAACCTGGTTAGGAGCCGTTGATATGAGAAAGGTATCAGAGTGTGGAGAACGGAATCCGACGGTTTTTCCACCACCTACGGCGAATCTTCTTCGCGTGATAAGCAGAACGGAACCGCGAGAATACGCGCCGTCGATATATATAAATATATAAACAAACGACGAGTTTTTTTCCGTCCTATTGTTCTTACGATTATTTTTGTTTTTTTTATACGATTATAAAGTAACATTTTATTAGCAACGTTAATGCAATAATAATAATAATAATAATAATATTTTGTTAATTATTATATATAATAAATATTATAATTATTATATATTATATATTTTTACTGTTGTTATTGGCATTAAATTATATTTTTGTAGAATCAAATATAAAATGAAATATTCGTTAATTATAAATATTGAATAACGAAAAATGAATATTCATTATTGATTAGTGATCAAGAGGCACAATCTCATTACTTTTATTAATATTCTCATAACTATAATTGCAATTCCCTAATTACAAATCCCACTATTTTTTCGCTTTACTGAAGAATATTAAATTTAAGCTGAAATTTTCAACCTCGAATTACTTTCCAAACCCAAATTTCCCCAAGTTCAATATGTTCGGCGGAATGTTTAAACAACGCTCGCGAAATAAAAGAGAAATCGATGCAAAAGAATAGCCAAAAAGTAAACGAATACGTGGTTCGGGGTTAATTTGTTGTTTTTTTTTATTTTTTTATTTTTTTTCGAAATCGTGAACAAGATTGCCAGACAACGAAGTGTTGAAAATGGGAGGTGAAAAAAAACACGTCGTTACGCAACATAGTCACAGGAAGGGGGGAGAGACAAAAGAGGGAAGGAGGGGTGGTCGAGGTAAAAAATTGAAGGATCGTTTAGAGGAAAATTATTTCTGGTGAGAATTAATTAATAGGATTATAATGCTGAGGAGTCGTGCGGGAGAAATGGTAGTTTACTTGGTCTGCAACGAGCCTAGGTAATTAGGGCTCTCTCTCGAGCTCCACGAGTTATGATGAGTACTCATGTATATAGCCCAATGTGTGATGCCAGAGCGAGAGAGAGAGAGAGGAATATGGCATATAGTGGAAGAAGTATAATCGCGCATCCCTCCTGGGCTCTCGGGCTCTCGCATTAAACTCACTCATGTTCCTCCAGTGGCACATTCGAACCTGCCAGTTGATTGTGAGATCGTGAACAATTAATAACCACCTCGGTGTCGGACGTTTCGTTGTTTCTATTTGTTTTTCGAAAGTTTATCTTTTTTTTTAGTTTTTCGTAGTTTTTGTTTACGAAATTTTGACGCGTATACGATACGTTGAGAATTTTGTTAAATTTAATTATTTAAAAATACCGGAGACTGCCTTTTGTTTGAGTTCATTTGGGTTCAGTTTTGTTTTTATTGAGGAAGTGCGAGGAATACTTTTGGGATTTGTTTGGGCTTGCTTTTATTCGATTTTTAAACGTTAACATATTTGTAAATCATCTGGAAGGATATTTTGTTTGAGTCGATTGAAATGTAATTTTTTAACATTAAAAAAATCAATAGACAATTCATGATAATATTTTATTTCGGCGGATTGGGTTAGTTCTAATTCTTAAATTAATTTGTTTTGATAAAAGAGGAATAAACGATCCACAATAATATTTTATTTCGACTGGTTTGGGTTCATTATAATTCTTAAGTTAATTTTTTAAATAAAAAATCAACAAACCATACACAAGAATATTTTTTGCATCGGAATTTATCGGTTCGGATTAAAAATGTGCATCGTTGGATTTTGTGATGCAGGAAGTGCGAAGTAGGCATAGAGAGTGAAGAAGTTCGTACGCGATGTAGATACGTTAATTGCGAATTGTTCGATTGAACAAGGATTTTGTGAGAAAGGCGAAGAAATTGGAGATCGATTAAGGTATTTTCAAAAATACCGCAGATTAATTTTTTTTCGATTGGGAATATCGTTTGGCTTTGAATGGAGGAATTCGTTGATGCACTGGAATAATGCAATACTTTTTTACATAATTCAACCGCGATATTAAATTTGTGTTTAATGATCGAATACACCGAGAAGCATTCACGTAATTCGTTAAAAAAACCTCTTATCGAATTATAATAACGTAATGACTCGATTGTTTAAAAAAAAATAAAAAATATCGTCTAAAATACAAATATATAGTAAAATACTTTTTTTTTTTAATAGATCGAAATATTTCGAAATAAATTTAGTTTGAAAAAAATGTGGATGTATGACAGAACGAGCTGTAGACGAATCAAATTTGTTGAAATAAAAATTGAAAAATAAATAAATGTGAAACATTCTAAAAATATTTCAATAAAATAGCAATTCTAAAATACGAAAATAACGAAATATCATTTAATTCCAGCACTTCAAAACAATATTTTGATGAATACTGAACATTTTTAATAGAATTTGAACAATATTAATCATTTTTTAAAATAAATAATTTATGTAGAGTCATTTTAAAATGATATTAATAATATTTAAACAATATTAAATAAAAATCACTCAACAAAATCAAATACGACAAAAATGCATTTTCCTAGTGAAAACATAAAAATGCTTGTAGAGAAATAAAAAATAAACAGATAACAAAAACTAAACAAAAATTGCATAATTAATTTTACAAAACTGCAACTCATGAATTTCCTCATTAGCTAAACATAATTTTGAGATTTTTATGTGGGTCGAAACCTGACGGTTAAGACCCTTACCGGAAAAAGTTAACGTAAGAACAACTCTGTTCGCAATTCTAGTTTGCCCTGACGCGGTGGTTTCCTTATATAATTTCCATGGTGACTTTTTAATGTCGAGAAACGAGGGCGCTGCGAGCCGCCTCTCGTGAATCTCGAGAACTACGAGAGTGCTCGAGCCCGGCGTGTTTATCGCGGATATACATCTGTATATATACATATACATATGTGTATGGAAACGCGAAAGTATTACACACGCAAGCCACTCAAACTTCTGTACCGGAGATGAGAAAATTTCTCTTCAGAAACAATTTCTCCAAAATAAGAGACGTCGTGTCGTTAAATTATTTTCTATTTCCTTTACTTACATGACTCGAGCGTCCTCCGTTCATTATCATTTTCAGTGATCCATTTAATTAATGGAAAAACAATTTCAATTGAATATGAATTATTATTCATATTCAATTAAAAATATTTATGATATAAGTAATTAATGACTGATAATAAATAATGAATAATTAATGATTAATTATACTTGATATAACAATACTTAAAATTCAATTTCTGAAATTGGACATTTAATCATAAACATTAAAAGACTGGATATTCAATTGAATTCAATTTAATATATAATATCGATCGTCAATATTCCAAATCAATAATCAATTGAATTCGTCGTATAAATATTCAAATAAATCGGAGCTCGACCGGAAGTAATGAAAACTCATCGCTGAAAATCATAATTAGCATACGCGATTCGAACGAGCGACAATATTGATCGAAATTTCCTTACTGTTGTTATAAATCAGTTACATAATTGAATTGTAATAATTATTGACTTTACAATTTCGCAATTACCACAAATGTCCATTAACATCGACCTAATTATCTATAATTATCTTTTTGGACTTACCACATTTTATTTTCGCCAATTAATTAATAATTAACTAAAAGTTATTATCAATCGTGAATATTGCTCAAGCAAAATACCTCAATCGGTCAATAATTAATACCGAGCGCTAATTAGCCCGACGTGATTTGCCATTCTAACGAATCGTACGTATAACGATATTTTTGAAGGCTCGGATTGGAAATCGCAGATTACCTCAGAGAGTTCAGGGGTTCATCATGGGGGGTGTGCAGAGCAGTGCTCACAGCCTCGGTGATGCACTCTGGACGCACGAACGTCAAAGACAGCGAGGCCAGAGGTGAGTTTTTCTTCGATCTTTTGTATATATTAATCTATATTTATTATTTATTATATTCAATATACATATATATATATATATATATATATATATATCCATAATGTTGATTATTTAAATTATAAGTAATAAATACAATTTTAGAATATATAAAAGATTATATATATATAAATCTATGTGTATATATATTCATATTCATTATGTAAATATCCTAATAAAAAAATATTAGCTCAATGCGCTAATTATCCAACCAAATGATTAAATTCTAAATACATTAATAAATGATCACTCGAATCAAGTCCGTATAGTTATGATTATTATTATGACCCAAATATGACAAATCCCATTCAAACGAGGATCGATCGACCGACTCCGTGATAAATTATCTCGACGTACACCTGCGTGCATAAAAGATTGACATTGCACACTTACAAAAATGACTTTTTAATTGTACATCGACAATTAGTAATTTATTTATTCCTCCATTCGATATTTTTGGAAATACTACATTATTAATTATGAGAGAAAGGTACATTTATCCCCCGACCGAAACAAGAAAACTCGTTGCACTTGCGGACTAAAATTCGTATATTTAAGGCACGGGGAAAGTGTGGAATACCCGTGCCAGAATAGATGGACCACCCGATTTTTTTTAATTGTTAAAAAATTTGTTTTTTTTAATGCATGAGCCTATCATTGGCTGATTTTCGTAGGTTTTACGGGTAAGAGCGGTCACCGCTCCGAGTACTGGTTATCCACGACAAACCCAAAGAAAATCCGAATTCGAAGCCCAAACCTAACCTTTCTTTTTTCCCGAATCTTTCAAAGCGTCGAACAAAACTTTTTGACGTTGTTTGGAAATTTGTTCTCCTATTTCCGGCGAGTAGAGCTGTTCCTGCTGTTGAACCACACTGTGGAATTAATTCCTACCGTCGATACAATAGATACGGGAAGCTGAGACGAGCTCGGTCCAATGACGAACCACAAACGTGGGATGAATCGGACAAGGGTCTCTTCAACGAGCCTCGGTTCCTCGAGGATTCCATACCTCTTTCGCTCTTTGGCCTCCCGGATGACGCAGCCGGAAATTCCCCGGAGTTTCCTTGTCGAGTGGCGAACTCGGTCCCGGCGCATGCGCAACTACAAACCCCGCTTTTCCAATTTCATTCGCCCTCTTCCAAGTCTCCCGAAACTTTGTACTTGTGAGCTCGCGTACTAATTAGCTCGTACTTCCGGAAAGAGGGAGGGGGAGGGGTGGGTAGGGTTTTGGGTGAAGCACTGCCGGCTCGATAATTTTTCCATTTTTCGCGCGCGAATTAATAATCGCTTCAAAGCAGAGGTTGCGTATAACGCAATTTTCGGAGCGAACGTTTTTTTCGGAAATTTAAAAAATTTTTTTGGGGAGGGGGTGTGGTAAGAAATTACGGAAAATCGATGTTCGTTGATAATCAAGGGTAAAGAGGGAATATTTTCATCGTGGTAAGAGCTGGAAGATTTCGTTTGTTTTGGGAATTTTTGAGATTTTTGTTGACGGTCCGGAACAACATAAAAGGTTGGAAATTGCCAAAATTTGTAAGGATCTTAATGTATATAATTTAATCAAAATCTTACTTTTTATTCATTTATACAATTTAATAAAAGTCTTAATGTTTATTGATTCTAAGATCTTCATGAAGATCTTAATTTTTATTAATCGTAAGATTCGAATGAAAAACTTAATTTCACTGCTGGGAGTAAAATGAAAAGATAAATTCGTGCAAATTGAAGATTCGATATGATTCAGAACGAGGAGAAAAATCGCGAGACACTCTCGTGCAAGGAAGCGCATCCTGTCGCGTTTCTCACGGGATCGTCCGTGCGATTCGTTGAACAAATCTCGAGAGGAGAGTCTACTCTGGGAGGTATATAATCTCGAGGACGAGTCACGTGTTCTCCACCCGATTCTTAATTTTTCTACGTCTTGCGTTGCGCGGTATAATGAACGAGATTGCTAATTGGCAAACTGTTGCAACGGTCAAGCAACGCTTATTAGTACGTGGACGTGTGATCTAGTTGCTCAACTTACGTGAAAAGTGATCTCTTCGTGTATTATGCATATATAGCGAGGATACTTTGAGGACTGTCCTCCAAATCGAGACATTACAAATTATCGTTCCAATTATAAACAAATTAATTCATTAATCGTTTAGATAATTTATATAATATATTTATTTATTATATAGGTTAAATGAATTATTGAATTTATTAATTATTTCGGAATTATTTATTTATTTCGAAAATATATGTTCGTATATATTCAACAAATGTCAAATTATTTCTCCAATTATAAATAAATGAATTAATTAATAATTTATATAATCTATATAATTTTTTTCTTCAATTTTTAATTATGGAGTTAAATAAATTATTTATTTTATTATTTATTCCGAAAATATATATTTGTAAATAATTTGAAGTATTGAAAAAAATACATTGTTTATAGATAAACGTCATTTCTACACACCATCGTTTTTAACTCGTCTGTCTGAATCGTCGGTGCTTTTTTCACTCCTGACAACTTCCACGATCGCGAATCGAGATTTACGTTTTTTTTTAACAAAAGAAAGCAAAATATTCTCTAGAATGGAAAAACTGACATTGACGACATTATATAGAAAACTAGACAAAAGAAAGTACCGAGAGAACAATGCCACCAGCAAACGCCAAAGTGGGTACTTTTATTTTAATCGCTGTAGTATGACTACGGATTTTCAATACTTGCCGTATTGTGTATATCTTTCCGGTGCCACTTCGTGGAGCTTCGTCATACTTCTGTTCGAAACGTCTCTGCGAACTTTATCGAATATAGGTCATATTATTTGACCAAACTTTTGACAGTTATTTTATTTATCGTATCCACGGTGGCTACTTTTTTCCTGAACAGTCGTCACTCGTGGGACTCGTGGGAAGTTCAACTTCATCATTTTATAGTAACAATTTTGTACAAAATTTTCAAAAATATCGTATCATTCATTTTCTAGAAACTTCCTTGAAATGATTTTCTAGAATTTTATAGAACCTTACTGAAAATAATTTTTTAGAATATTCGTAAAAATAATTCCCCAGAAAAATTTTTCTTACAGAAATTATCTTAGAAAAATTGAAGAAATTCTTTGAAAATTTCCTAAATAAAACAAAATTTTATAGTTATTACGTCGAAAATAAGTTTCTAAAATTGTTCGAAAAAACAATTTTGTACTTATTTTGTTTGGGTTCCTGAAAATTGTTCCTAAAAAATGTCTAGAATTTTCGTTTTGAATATATTGATTGCCAACGGAACATCCAGTGAGCTGTTCCTATCGTAACCGCTAATTCATTGGAAATCCAGAATGTTACAACGACCACAGCTGAACGCTTAATTGGCCATTGTCGCGATTGGTAAATCCAGATTGCGATTCGGGAATAATCCTACATCGCGTTACAAACCAATTGTGGGGAAGCAATCTTCATAGTCCTATTCAGGCGGGATTGGATAGCTTTGAGAGTGCAATTAGCCGTAGGCGTGAGATTATGTATTTTGAATGTTGCGGTATACCCTCGTTCCCCAAGTGATCATGATATACAGGAGGTATTGCTGTCAGACAGTCCGAATACGTCACATTTGACTAAAAAAAAAAAACAATTTAAGGGGTAAACCACCCCATTTGTTTTTTGTCACTGGACCGAGGGTTCCGTACAAATTTGTAGGTACATATTATAAATAGTACAGAAATCCAGTATCGCAGTATTTTCCGAGATTTTTAAAATATTTAATTAAAAACTTATAGCTTTGAGATTTTTCCCTATACTTGAAGCATAAGACGCTATTACTTGCCAAATTTCATAGTTCTAGGTCAACGAAAAATACCCTAGAAATTTTGATTCCCTTGAGAGTTTAAATATACGTTTTTTTGTTGCGGTATAAACGGCCGTATCTTCTTTTTACGTTAACTTAGAAGTTTGTTTTTTTCAGAGCTTCAAGGGTCCGTAGACTTAAGTATATGGTTTTAATTTCCATTCGATATCTCCAAGCGTTTCCGAGATAAAGGGGTTTGACAAGCAGACGGACGGATGGACAACAAAGTGACCCTATATGGGTTCCGTTTTTTCCTCTAGAGGTACGGAACCCTAAAAATGAAAATATTTACGGAGTTACGAGGTTATAATGTCTGATATTGGCGATTGGTCTATCCAGGACCAAACATAGAAAACTCGTGATAAGGGACGATCCAAGCAAATGGAAAATCCGGTGCGCATACTCGGTGTAGTTAGGCACAAACGCCTATGTGGGTCCGGTACATGGTTACAGGTGACACGAGTAACGAAGGATGAAACAATGGTGCTCGGGGTAGCGGAACACCGGACATCCGTGTTTCACGTGTGTTAAAGCCAACCTGTTTGTCCCCGAGTGTAAAACCCAAACGCAGAACTTGCGCGCGATTCGTAAGTGGGTATTGGCCTGACCGCCTGCCTGGAATCCTACCCGGTCGTCTGTACGCGTTCATCAGAGTGCAACTCTGGTTAACCTGATGAGTTCGGTCGCGCATGTCACTTAAGTGCTTATGCGGTAATGGGAATCCTGTACTTAGCTCAGAGCTCGTATTTCCGGAGCTTAAGGGGTTGAAACATTCAAAATCTCGAAACATCAGTCTTCGAACGACTCTGATCGAAGAAACCTCAACTTATACAGCGGAAATGGTAAATCGAAGGTAAAAAATGACACTGTGTTATTTTTGTGAAAAAATACGAAGAATCGGTTTTTTTTATTGATGGAAAATTATTTAGAGAAAAGGTCGGATGATACTATTTGTTACGAGAAAATACTGGTTTTTGTTTCCAGATCAATTGGGGATCCAATATCAAACACATTGATGCACTTTTCAGATTGAAATATTCTAAACGATGTTTTATTTTTATTTTTATTTTAATAATTATGATTGTTGTATGATTAATAATGATTAATTATTATTTTTATTATCACAAAAATAATTATTTATAATTATTAATAAGTATTATATCATTAAATGTTTACTCGAATCGAATTCTAACGCTAACTGGTTGGGTTGAAGATTATTTAATCGAAATACTGGTAATTGAAAGGATATTTTGAAATCTTCGAAATAACGAAATACTTTTTCTTCATGGTTCGTTCATGTAAAGTGTTTAAATACAAATATTTTTAGTCAAATATATATTTTCACGATCATAAAAAAAAAATAAAAAAACGTTATGCAAATTACGTGAGCGGAAGCTGAATAAAAAAAAATATTCTGTACAATGCAGAATTTATGTTTGCATCAAAGGGAATAACGGCTGAAAGGGTGAAAGATAAGCTCCAGTTTCATCCCTTGCGAAATATTTCATCTCTGAATGTTAGTCGTGCGTACTGAAAACAAAAATGTTGTCACTGCTACGTTATCGCGATATGTAAAGTGAAGTTTCAATTACAGTTTCCAGGGGATGGAGGAGTTTCACCCGTCGCTCTTTTTGAGTTTCGGTTTGAGTTTTCAGAGACAGAAAGAGGTATTTTGATGGAAGGATAAAAAACTTAAGCTTTCAAGCACAAATCCCCTATTATGAATGATTACGTAACTTTTCCCTCTGTTTTCAATTGTTCTATTAAAGTGCGCGAAGACAAAGAAAAAACAGAGAAATCGCACAACAAAAATGCCACGAACGAAAAAAAAGTAATAAAATTACTTTTGAACAAATGCAATATTTCTTTCGTGTTTTTTTAATATAATATACATAATATATATAATATACATATTAACAAATGAAATAAGTAAAGCGAAATTGAATGAAATGAAATAAATCAAATATTTCATTAAAAAATACTTTGATCAAATGAAAACAAACTATGAATAAAACTAGAGAAAATCTGTCAACTTTAATATTATTTTTAGCTTTTTCTTCAGACTGTTAATTTTTTATTTTATTCTTATTATTATTTTATGTACGATTTGCGTAGATATAGAATAATAAATAAATAAATAAATAAATAGTTGCAAACGATAGATATACCGAATACACAAAAATAGAAATCGATGATGTCCTCGAAGGACGAGCGATAGCGACGCGGAGAGGGACGGAGAGTTGAAAAGGGAGAGAAAGAGGGAAAGCAAGAGCATATGGAATTGTCCGGATATAATTCAACGACCATACGGGCGAACAATGCTCGCTGTTAATGTTCACGAAGCATGCTGTATCGCGTCTGGACAAAGGTACTTTTACTGTTGTCTCCGTCATTTACCATCGGACGGGTTCACACTCTGTCCCACGAGGATTGTTCAGTAGTGAAAGAGGAGTCCGTGCAGCTGGACGACCGATTTCAAATCAAAAGTGAAAAAAAAAGTGTCGTGGACCGAATGCTATTTCGGGGAGGGAAAATTGGCTATTGGAGAACGGAAAGCTCCTTTGAGATTGCGACGAGACGTAGAGGAAGGGGGAGAAAGAGAGGGAGAGAAAGAGAGAGGAAGAAAAAGATTGGTAAAATGTTTTCTGTGAAAATAGTTTATCGCCAAGTAACGATGGAATTCGTGGGTATGGAGGAACAAGATTGTTCGCACGATAGGTAATAAATAAATAATATTGTTTTTTCATTAAAATTTTATCGTTATTCTTCTTTTCACAAGCGCCCTTTTTCGTACTGTTATTAACTTTGGTATATTTTTTATTGCATTTAGTTAATTTATTTTCGTTTTATTAATTATTATAGTTGTGATTATTTATAATAATTAATAATAAGTGTTATTATCTTTACCATCAACGTTATCATTATCAACGTCCTTTTGTCAGTATAATTTCCAAAGGAAAACAGTTTGAATTTGTTTATTGCAACGATTTTGAATAATGATAAAAAATAATAAATAAAAAATGAAAATTTCTGCACGGGTGACCAAGTAAAATGCTGTTTCGCGATCGTTATATTTTCATCCCCGCGACAGGCGTCGCAAAAATTTTTGGGGACGCCGTCGCGTGCCGGAAGTGCTCCGAAGCGGGTCGGCCATTTGAGGGAAACGAAGTGGTGAGAAAACCGGAAGTAACGATCATCGTGCCAAGGGGCAACGTAAAAAATGTACAGACCGTGAAATTTCCCTTCTTTTTTACGAATTTTTTTTGTTACGTTTTTACACGTTTGATATATATTTACGATGGAATTCTATTTGTTAATTAAGACATTCTTTTTTTTATGTATTCTTTTCGAGCTATTGCACATTGTAATCGCTAAGTCGATAAACTTTAATATCCCCGTTTAATTGCATACGACTTGGGGGCATTATTGGGACTAGAGCTTTGAAAGTAAGTCCTTACGCAAGTTCTGGTAATTTCCGTTTCATCTCTTCCGTCCCTGGGCACTCTCGAGTCCTCGTTACGTGAGGACTCTTCCAGTTCGTCCTAGTTTCCTCCTGTACGTATTTATGGAGAGCCTGGGTATGGTATCATTCAGAACTATCAGGATTCCCTTTGTGATCTCGTGGGACGAAATAATTTTTTTTTCTTTCGTTTCGAATATGCTGGTAGTTGTGAATCACCCTGTATACGAATTTTTCGCGATTTTTTACGTCTTATTCAATGGATATTAAAAACGACCACAATGCCTATTAAATGTTATTTAAATTATTTTTCTTTAGAAATTCTAACGATAGATCAACAATGACAATGATAACGTTGATTATTGTTTATTTTTCTCTATTGTATTTATTATTTGATTTATTAACGCGACGAAGTTCAGGCAATTTTATTACAAATTTATTGAATTTCTATTTGAATCTAATTTCTTTAACAATTATCAAAATTTGCATTACATTTCTTTATAAATGTGTAGAAATTTATATTTAATTCGCTTAGATCTTTTTCAAATTTACGGTACATTTTTTAAAACATTTTTTAATTGAACATTGTATATTCTCAACAAATTTTCTATTTAATTACAAATATTCAAAATTTAAGTTTCAAACCCAAGCATACCCAAACAAATTTTGTAAAATTGGAATTTAATTTTTATTTCAATTAAAAAGATTACAAATTTATTAAATTTATGAACCTATCCAAGTCTGCGTTCGTTTTCATCACAGTTTCCGTCGATACTTATTTCATTTCTAGCCATTTGTCACCTAATTCTTTCACACGAAAAGTAAATATCAAGTTTGAAATTTGAAGTTCACACGTTTGAAATATGGAAAGTTCAAAAAAATTGATAAAAATTACCAAGAATTGAAAAAATGTTATTCTCAGTGTAAAACCCTCAGATTCAAATTCAGACTTTCAAACTTCGAGGTGGGGATAAGTTTGAGGGGTGGAAAAATTGGTAAGGGTGAAAAGTGAATTGTACCGTCATTGCAAGGCAATTACCATGACGACGGTATATACGAATGAATCACGTGGGGTCTCACCTGGCTTGAATTGGACCCCTTCACTCCCCCCCCTCTCCAGGTCTCTTAAGAGGTGCTATGGGGGATGGGGAGGAGTTTTATACTTATATATATACACACATACATATATACGTATATCTACGCATTTTAAACGAAAAAAAACGTGGCAGGTGACACCGAAGGTGAAACGCACACAAGCTGCAGTTGTTGGTCGACAGTCGGTTTAGTGGGTGTGCATGCACTCTTCGAGCAGGTCACGAACGAAACTCTCGCGATACAGGGTTGTAGATACGTCAGTGAAATTTTCGAGTCGCGGATTTCGTATGTGTGAAATCGAAAAAACAAAAAGAGCTGGTTTACAAAAATCTCCGGAGAATTGTGGACTCGTGACGAAATTTTTTATCGAGGTATTTTTTAAAATTCATTTTTTCGAAATATTAGAGGTATTTCAAATCAAATTAATTCGATGGTTCATTCGTAATTTTTGCATTTATTCGGTCGTTGATTCGCACATTTTTATTTGTTTGTTTATTAATTTGTTAATTTTTTAATTATTTGCTTGGGAATTCGTTGTTTTTTATTCATTTATCATTTTTTGTTCATTTGTTTCATAATTTGTAATTCTTAGTTTTTACAATCGTCACAATAATATAACTATATGAAATACAAACAAAATAATGATAATATTAAAAGAGAGTGATATTCGAGCCGATGAGAGAAAAGCTAGAACGAAACAAATGTATTAAAAAAAAACTAAAATTGTTTAAGGTAGAAATTTAATAAGACTAAGGTGCGAGGTTTTGCACCACTCAGCACGAGAGTCCGATTTGCGGTCGTACGAGTTTGTCGCCTTGAATTAATAAAATCGATCATTTTTTAAATCCTGTTTGCACAAATTATTTATAATAATATAGAATAAAAAAATTGTAGATGATGAATTGTGATTTAATGAATCGTTTATAATAATATATATGTTCATTTATAAAAATTAGTAATTAGATAAATTATTCATTACTATAATGACTATACTGGTTTACATCATTAGAATTCAAGTAAATAAAAAATAGTAAATAAATAAAAATTCAATTAATTAAAAATTATTCAATTAAATGAATCAATAATTAAAAACAAAACTTAATTTGAAATCATTTATAATTTAATGAATACTTTATAATCATTTGTAAATTAATACATTTTCAATAACGATAAATAATTAAATAATTCATTCACGAGTCGTTGGTAATTTATATCAACATCACGAATTTATTTGCACCCTTCCTCGTTTTTTATTGAATTATATTTATTTTCGTAAATCTTTCGTTTTCGATTTTTTTTTTACGACGTGTCGGATCGGAGGTTAGGAGTAGTCGTGATAGCTCGTTCTCGTTATCGAGGCGTGAAAAAAATTGATAAAATAATGAGGGAGTGCGAAAAGCCGCGATCGGGTAATCCGATTCACCGAGGTCATTCGAGGACCGTGGTTACTTTCTTCTCTCTGAGGTCTTCTCGAATTACTCACGCACGTGTGTTCATATTCGTATTTGCGATTAATACGAGCACGGGACCGTGACTTTGATCACCCGAACGAGAGGAGAAGGCCACACGTTTATTGCGACGCGTATCAATCGCTCGGACTTTCTCTCGAGGAAACTCAAGACTCGATGAAAAAAAATAATAACAATAATAAAACTGATACGAACTTGCGATATTAATTTATTGAAAGTTTTTGAAAACTATTCTTCGAAAAAATTATTTATGAATTTATTCATGAAAAGTGTCGCCAAAACGTTTGATATATTTATCAAAAATATCTCAAAAATATTCCGCGAAAAAAAATGTTCATTGATAAAAATATAATACGTGAAAAATTAATTTATCACTCAAAATCGTCCAAAAAAATATTCTGGGTAAAAATGTACCTGTCAATTTAATTAAAAATATTTAAAAGTATTCTACCCTTATTAAACAACGATGATAACAGTGAAAAAAATTACCTTTGAATTTTTTAACTACGAGTACTCCATCTTCAATAATTATCTATAATTTTTAGGTCGAATAATATTTAAAAAAGTAAAAACAAAAAATCTTATTGACACATCAAAGATATTAAAAAGAAATTAATATATATATAAATTTCACACTAAAATACTAAATTTAAGTTATCATTGTTAAATTCAATACAGAAAAATTTCACAATGATAAAATTTAATTAATATATATAAGTTTTGATAATAGGAGATGTACAATTCACAGAAAAAAATTAATTGAATAAATAGTTTTAAAAAATAACAAATCGTATGGAAAATTACGTAATTCCTCGATGTTTGTTTAACAATTGTCAATATTTCGCAAATTCATTTGACCCTGGCATTCTCATATCAATCTTTTTTGTTTGACACTTAAATTAGTACCTATTCTTCTCCCTTCAAACCTCATGTCCGTCAGGAGAGGGGGATCTATTATTTTAGACGAAAATATTGTAATAATTTTTGTTCTCTATACATTTTGGACGGATGCGTTTGGCTACCTAATCAATCACGATCACGACCACCGAAAGGAAGTACATAATAGAAAAGGATAGGAGGGGGGGGGGGGGGCGGAGATGATTGATTCGTTCATTTATTAGCTATGCCCTAGTTAGGCAAGTTTGGAGGAAAATTAACAGGGGTACAATGTACTCCAATTTTGGCTCTTTCCAACACAATGGAACGGAAAGAAAATTATTAGGACTACGAGCGACAGTAAATTTTGAAAATCGTTAGAAAAATTGATCAGATCGTGGCAAATGGTCGATTTATGGAATATTGATATCGAATTAATTAAGTTTATAGAGGATGGCCAATAGTGGGAGCGGTAACCGCGTACCAAATAATCAGAAAAATTATCAGAATTACCTGGGAATCAGAAATTTTGATTGTTTATAGTTTTTTTTTAAAGATTTATTTTAGCGACCAATTAATTATTATTAATTGAAAAAATCGATACATATTGAGTGTTTGAGTAATCATTAATAATATTACGGTTGTGTAAATGTATTAAATACATTTCAAATTTTCAGATGAGTAAATTTGTAATATTAAAAATGACCTTATTAATTGAATATCAAATCAGCAATTTAGTTTTTTAAATTAGTAAGTCAGTAGTATTTCAAATTAGCTAATTTATTAATGATTAAATTAGCCATTTCGCAGGCTAAAAAATAAAAAAAGATTTTCATTCCATTCCAACGATGCAGAATTTAACGTCATTTCGACAATTCGTAAAAACTCTTATACGTTACTGCACGGTTATCAGCGTGAATTATACGATTGACCAAAGGATTAGCGTCGTCCCGCACTTCGTTGGCATCAGTTATTCTCGTCGAGAAGCACACATTGCATAAAACTCTTCCCACGTGATGATAAATCATTTTTCCTCGAGTCTTCACTCTCGTTGAAAATTAAATTGCATCCGGAATACGATATGACAATCAATCTCCATATGCAAAAAGCAAGGTTTTGATTTACCGACTAATTATCATAAATACGAGCAAACAATTATTTTTGTTTATAAAGAAAAAAAACGGTTTTAGAAATATTGTCTTGAGGGGTTCAAAATGTTGTCCAAAGTTTCAATATCTTTGCAAATTTCGAGAACAAAAGTTTCCAAAAAACGCTGAATTCTACATCTGGACTTCAGTATTTTTGGAAAATCGATCATCAACCAGACAAAACCGGAAATGGAATTTTCAACGGAAATTCGTCATTTTGTTTAAGACAAAAAATATAAATTGTATCGACTGATAAAATAATCGAAAAAGAAATCCATATTTGACACTAAAATATTAAATTGCTGAATAGCTAATCAGCACATTGGCTATAAATTCAACAAGACGTGCATTCATCCTAAAAACAAAATTATACTTTAAGGGGTTGAAAAATTGGACAAAAAATTCGCTTTCCGTGTGAATTAATGTAAGTTGCGAGAGCGTAAAACTGATTTGTCACAAGGCAGGAAACGTTTCTCACGAAACAGGAAAGAAAAACAGAAAAATCAAGAATTGTCGTACGCCTCGAAGATTCGAAAAATTGTGGTGTACCTCACGGAGCAATGTTGCGCTCGAGGTGTCACAGCCTTGACACACTGCACGAATTTTCAAACGTCTATAACTCGTCTCGGTACAAAGTACAGGGAAAAATAGTGGAATTGCTTCTTTGCCATTCGACTTCTCCGCACGTACGATTTCTGCTTCATGCTGAAGAGAGAGAGAGAGAGAGAGAGAGACCGACCGAAAGAAATTTTAAAAAACCTATAAAAACGTGCAATGAAGTGTTCGTTAAAAAGTTGTTTTCCAACTGAAAATTAATATTGTTTTTCAAATTTTTAACAATCGTATATTGTTCCATAAAAAAAACAAAAAACAATTCTACCAAATAAAACGAAAATAATTATTTTTCACGTAACGCTGATTTTATTAAATCAAGCAAATAATAACAATAACAATATTTTAAAAAATGGTTTGTTTGGATTTGAATCTTCCGCGATCACGAAATCACTAAACTCGATCCAATCATTGCGCAAGCCTGAGAGAAATTTCGTGAGAAAGAAGAACGAAAAAAAACGAAAAAAAAAAGAAAAAACAAAACCCTTCCGATTGGGTAAACCGGATATTCGGTTTTTTGGATACAATCATAGAAGTTCGCTCACACGTATCGCTAATGTGAAGGATGCCTTAATTTCACGTGTACACGAGTAGGGAATTGAGGGGAAGTTGAAGGTGGAAAGAAAGGGGGAGGGGCTGACCGGAGATGTTCAGGTCGAAAGGTGAGACGTCTGTAAAGTTGTGGAGCCCGCGCTGTACGATCGTGTATAGATTTTCGTCGCGATGTCCTTCGGATATGCGCGAGATAACGATGAGATCCGCGGGCGGGTGGAGGGGGGGGGAGGAGTATAAAAAATCGACGTCGATGAAATAAATGAGATAAAGAAATAAAAAACACATCTTTGATGAGAAAGTATCAGAAAGGATGAAGAAAGGAACGAGGATTATTTGCGTTTTGGAAAAATGGAAAAAAGTGAAAAGGGAAAAGAAGCGAGGCTTCGATTCGAAAAAAAGGGAAAAGAGAAAGGGGAAATGAGAATATTGAGAGAAAGCTTATTTGGGGTTTTTTGGATTAGAAAGTATAAAGGGATGAATAAATGTTTGGGTTTGGTTGGGTTTGAAAATTAGGGAAAGAGAGAGAGAAAAAAACGTTTGTTTGGGTTCGAAAAAGGGAAGGAGAGAAAGGACAAAAGTGAAAAGTCGAGACACGGTTTCTTTAGGATGACTTAGAATAGATCGAAAAAAGGAATAAACGATATTTAGGTTTGATTGGGTTTGACAACTAAGCTAGTGGGGAGGGGTTAAGATGTAATTTGTTTGCGTTTTAAAAAAGAAAAGAGAAGGACGTAATAAGTAAAAAATCGTGACAAGGTTTCTTCAGAGTTGATTAGGTTACGAAAAAAAAAAAGAATGAAAGATATTCGGGTTCGTTTGGGTTTGCAAAGAAAAATCGAGCGAGACGGAAAAAAGTAAAAACAAGTAATAAAAAATGGGGGAAGAAGATGAGGTGAAAATGAACGAGAAACCCCCGGTTCATTATTACGTGTGTCATAAGTAGTCCCGTGGTCCCGCAGTCGCGGAACGTGACGTCACCAATCTCAAGGTATGAACGTACGAGACGAGCCCTCCCACTCCTCGTTCTCTTACACCTCGTGAAATCTAAGAGAAGAGAGACGAGACGCCCGATCGTAGAAAAGCCTGGTCGTGCCAAGGGATCCCTGCAAAGTGTCTCCGGGCTTCGTTACGTTCGTATTTCACGCGTGTACATGTTCACGTACACGCGTGTACACGAGCCGGCAAATTCCGTTTGGTCTTGTTTCTTGGAGTTTCCGGTTTTTCGTTGTTTTCATTTCCAAATTTTTCATTTTTACTTTTGTGGATCAACCGGAAGTTGGAGCTTTGATGATAAACATAAAATGGGAAGGATGTTCATCGAAATAAAAAAAATAAAATAAAATTGCAAAAAATAATACAATAGCTAAAAATAATAAGATAAAGAAAAAATAATAAACAATAATAAAGCAACAAAAAATAATAAAATAATAACATATTTTTACAAAGACGTACGAATATTAATAAATGTATTTGTTAATTTTTAATTCAAAGAACATTTGGCGTGCTAACGAGACGAGGAGATAATTAATTAATCGAGACACGTAATGCCAGGGGTGGGAGAGTGCATTTTTAACGAGGAGAAATTGGATAACGAGCGATAAGAGATTATCAAGAAGAGTTCCACAGGGTGAGTGTACACGAGGGTGCGAACGAAGACATTCGTCTCCATTTCTTGATGCCATTTATTTTTTTGCTTTTTTCCCCATTTTTTTTTTCCGGTGCTACCATCCCTCAGGTCTTGTTTTCTTTTTCTCCTGTCGCTCTCAGCGCTTTCCTCACTATTTGCTCCGATATTTCGGGTAGGAGAAATCGACAGATATCTCGTGGCAGAAAACTTTTGAAATCGCTTTTTTCCTTCACTTCTTTCACCCTCGTTTTCCACTACCCGTTCAGACCTGGATAGAGACTTTCCATTGAATTCGCGCTTGTCTTTATCCCGAGACTCGAACAGTTCTCGATGTTTCCACTTGGAAACGGGATTTTCTTTTTATCGGTAATTGGACGTTAGGTGCCAGATGGAATTGTGTTGCGGGGAGAAGAGAGTTTGTAGGTAGGTCGAAAATAAAAAATAAAAAATAAAAACGATAATAAAAACGTAGATATAAATGTGTCAAGTTTTTATTTACGCCCACTTGTGTTCGTTTTTCCCACATTGTTTAAAATTTACGATATATTGAAGGTTGGAGACATTTTATCGAGTCGAGGAAAATCCCTCAGCAATTCGATTTTTCTACCTGATTTTTGTTCGTATTTTTGGAATTATTTTTGGTATTGTTAAAAAGAATTGTAACTTTTAAAAGCATCAATATTTATTTTCCACTTCGGATTTATTTTATCCAACTTTTATTCGTGTCCGAAAAAATGTGTTTCACTTTATCTTGTTTGGAATAATTTATTTAACGTATTTTTTCTGCTCTCCTTCAATATTTCACACAATTTTTTTTCACTCTCCTTTAATACGTTTCAATTTTTTGTTTACCCCACGTCAATTTTTTACACTTTTTTTTATCGAATTTATTTGACGTAATTTTTTTTCTTCGTCTGCTCCAACACATTTACTCGATATTTTTTTTCAGCCTTCCCTAATGCAATTCACGTATTTTTAAATTTCCGAAGAGCCAAAGTTTTTTCCGTCCCTTTTTTATCGCTCCCTTTACGTTCTCTCTCGAAGACGTTTTTCACGTTCGACCTTCCTTTTTTTTCGCTGATTCGCATAATCGCGTGTTCCCCTTGTTTTTCTTGCTCAATCTGCTCGTAATGAGCACGGGGCTCGCGGAAACTATCGCTTCGACGATTCTGTGTGCATTCGTTTTTTTTCCCCTCTCTCGTCCTTTATCCTTCGAGCCACGACGAGAAACGAGAAGCAAGATGATAGGAATAAGAATGAAAAACGTAAAAAGAAAAAAAAATGAAGAAGAGTTTCATATTAGTCACGCAGTGCGATCGTCGACTACGAGACCTCGCTTGGACATGTTTTTTTTTCTGTTTTAAATTTGTTGATTCAATCATCAGTCTAGTCCTCTTCGTAAGTCGCAGCGTCACGAAACAATCTTTTTTTCCCTCCAATTTTTCTGGCTAACTTTGAACCCGGATATTCTCGTGTTATTGTTTTATTTTTTTGTATAAAAAACCCAAATTCCCAATACGTTTATCGATCTCGACGATCGAAACGAATCAAACTAGTTTTAAAATACTATATATATTTATTTAGTGTTTATTGTTAAAACGACTTTTTTAAAAATAGTTTTGAAAATATAAGCAAGAATACTTATTTGGAATATGTAAAAAATTAGGGAAAAGTTAGGAACCCAAAAAAAATCAAACGTCAACCCGAAAGAAATCGAAGCGTTAGCGAATCTCTTAAAAAATCAGTATCTGCAAACACCTTTCCAACCAAAAAAAAATACAAAAAAAATTAACTAGCAAAATTTGTCTAATTTCCAAACATCTCCATTTTCCATTTCTGTTTTCCAGCGAATACTACATTTTAATTTTAATCCAAACACCAAGTTGCAAACTGAAATGATATGAATTTTTGATTATTAAAAATGAATATTTGATTATTTATTTATGCAAGTGTAAAGCGATCTCGTACTTATAGTGTACGTAAATGTCAAACTGAGGAACTGTCAAAAGTCTCGAACGTCAATCGCCTCAGAGCTCCGGACTTCCGGTCTCTTCAGGAGGCTAATGATACGATATTCCTGTCTCGATGGGTTTGTGTCATCGTGCGTGCACGTGAGTGGCGTATGAAAGGAAGAAGAGGGGGAAGCTCGTGTCCCCACCCTTTCATCTTCATCATCGCTGGTTCAGGAACGTGTACAATGTTGATGCACGCGCTTCTGGGCTCCTGAGACCCTCGTACGTGTCTCAGTTACTCACGATGTACAGTCCCACACGTGTCACCAATCTCCGGAGTATAATCGTTTCGGGTATCTGTTCGTATCTCGAAACGTCGTTTCGTATACAGCGTTTATCAAAAGTTTCGGACCTTTCGCAAAAAAACATGGCTTATCTCTTGATACACAGAACCAAATATACAATCATAAATAATCATCATATAAAATCAATGTATTAATTATTTATTAAGTAAAAGTGAGATAAACAATAATTGTTCTAAACATTGTTAATTTCTTGGATGGATATTAAACAATCGTTAAGATTCTTGAAAATGTTGGGATTATAGTTCTTTATACGTGAATTATTTACACATTTTTCACGAAATAATTAAATTTGATTATTAAAAAAGAAAAATTATTTTAGTAGATGCTTCTAATGTTTTTTTTTTATACAGCTTCTTATTTTCATTGCAAAAAATTAAAGTTAATAATTCTTGTTTAATACAAAGAAATGTAATTTAATAATGTTTTATTTAAATTTAATATGTTTTATTTCTCCTTAATTTAAACTTTCGGAAGGCAGTGTATATATTCATGTATGCCCATAAAGTACGAATTGCTATTGGATGCATGTGACGTATTTTATTGGCCGGATGTTGAACGGCACATCCACCGGGTCTCGGAAACATATCAGGAAAGAAAAAAAGAAAGAAGCCTACACAACGAATAACTGGCGAAAGCTTTCTTCCAATGTTCGATATTCTATCTTTTTATTTCGATCTAAAACTCCTCGATGCGTTATACGTTTTAGGAAAAATATCACTTTTTTTCGGAATTTGTTTACTTTTAATAAAAAATGATATTACTATTTTGTCACAATATCATTTTAGATAACATTATTATTGTTTATACTATCATTTCAAATGATAAATAGAACATTATCAGTTTTTTACTTATTTATATAAAGCTCATTAGCATAAACAAATCGAAGAAAGGAAAACTTATACGTGATTCAGGGAGCCTGACCGCAAACGTATTTGTGAGGGTCAATTACGTCCATCAATGACGTAACTCGCAATACCTTTCGATCAATCGTTTGGATACATACGTACGAAAGTGCACGCGAGATTGACTTTGAAGTTTATACGACTCGAGATTAGGCTCCCAACAATCCCATTAATCGGTAAAACTTCGCAATCGTTTACGCAATAAGAAAAATCATAACGCAAACGGTTCAACCGATCGTGCTCAGAAAAGAAAAAAAGAAAGAAGAAATTGAATCATCAAAAAAATTGATTTTAACTGCTCTTTCAAAGCAAGGGAGAGAGAAAGACGGAAAAAGTTTGTTCTTCGTTTAAAATTATTATATTTATTTATGAAAATATGACTAATATAATAATAATAATAAAATAATTAAATATAATAATAACTAATGAATAATAGTAAATATATTACGTAAAAGTGATTAATAATAATGAATTCTTATATGAAAATAATTTGCTTTCCTTATGAAACAAATAATATATTCCATAAAAAAATTAATAACAATAAATAGTGAATTAATAATGACGAGCTGATAATAAATAATGATTAAAAATGATAATTGGAGAATTATTGTTAATAATAATAATAATAATAATAACGAATAATAAGAAAATATAAAGAGAAGGTTATGATAATAAACAATAAATTAATTATAATAATAAACTGTAAATTAAAAATATAATAACGATAAGTGATAATATACTGAATGGATTATATAATTTCGATGTCGTTACTGAAAACAAAATCATAATGATAAAAAAGAGAGGGATAGAGAGAGAGAGAGAGAGAGAAAAAGAGAGAAAGAAACAGGGCTTGGAAAAAATGATAGATGCGAGCTGAAAGGGCTTACATCTTTTTCTCTTTTGTCATTTCTCGGAGCTTTCCCTCGAAGTCTCCGAACTCGTTATTAAAAAGAGTTCGGAGATCCACAATACGATCTTCAAATCCGTTTTCCGTTCTCGGGGATTCAGGCCTTCCTTGGCTTTAACGGATCAAGCGGACTTCTTTATTTTTTGTCGCGAAGAAAAAAAATCGGGAAAAGAGATGCTGGCAAAAAACAAGATAGAGAGATGAGAAATGTGGAGGGGGAGGTGGGGGGGGGGGGGGTGGTAATTTAAGGAAAAATACGAAATTGAAGATTATGAATGAACGTTGCTTTTCGATGTGATATTCTGCAGAATGTAACCTAGGCTTTGATGCTTTCTCATCGTTCACGAAGACACTCGAGAATTATGGGGACTGGACAATAATTTTTTTTCGTGTTAAACAATGTTGATCGAGCTGCTCGTAATTTCTTTGTTGAATCGCGCTTTCCTCGATAAATCTTACGATAATTCTTTTCTTCTCTTCTTCATGGACAACTTGCAGCGATCGTCCGTAGATTGGAGTTTTTTCTCAGCTGATATTATCGTCTGTCTGACAAGAGCGTGCACGAGAGATTCGAAAATAATTACAACGATGTTTAATTCAAGAAAATAGCGGATTGAGGAGGAAAGACCATTTACAAGGTCGAATATTATGGGTTTCTTATGATTTTTTTTTTCATGAAAGCAATACACATAGAAATTTGGATCTTTAACGGTTTTGAGAAAAACGTTAACGTTGTATCGAATAATTAGCGATTCCAGCATCATACGGATCTCCTTCTGCTCCCAATCAATTTACGGGGACAAGAAAGATCGATTTTTTTCAAATTTGTAAAAGGTTTTCTCTCCTTAAACAGCATTTATCACCAATATTACATTTTCCTCCAAAAATCGAAGGGAAATTTTTCGGCAATAGAAACTCAACGAACTGTTCTTGAAATCGATCAATTAACCTGCCAACCTTTTTTCATTAAAAAAAAAAATACATTTTTTGGATAAAGAGAGTAAAAAAACAAATTGGACAATGAAGAAAAATGTCATGCATGCTGAATTGACCTTGAAAACCTCGTATATGTGAAACCACGCGCCATGAAGATGAGGTTGAGATTCGAGAGAGCTGATATTACCTTAACGCGTGGTCATTATCAAGAGTCCGTTACAAAAGCGTGCCCGCGTCGTTACGATAACTCACTTTGTCTCACATCGACTTACGTAAGACCCCTTGGCCGTCTCTACCGATCCTTTTCGTCGCTCAGGTGCCCGGATGCGATACAACGCGTGGGCAAGTGTGCGTGAGAAAAATACGAGATGCTAATGATTATACGAGTTGCGATTGGCGTATTATTAAAACGCCGGACGAGACTTCAACACGATGATGAGTTTTTTATAACCGGCATAGGGATACTTAACGTATAAATAGATATTAGGTCGTTGCACATGAAATCGTCCGCTTGGTGATAGGAAAGACAATAATCTGACATTGGTCAACTCGAAACCGTCTATTGAGTGAAATGGGTTGGGGTAGGTAACCCGAACTTCCATTCATCAAAAAGCTCAAAATTCCGAATTTTAATATTCCGAAACTACGAATTTCGTATACCTCATGCTAGCAAAATCTTATACAGTGGACTGTAAATGTTCTACATCATTTATATTTCAATGTAGTGAAATTTTTTGAAATTTGTAGTTTCAAAATATGAAAGTTTGGCATTTTGATCCTTCTGGTTAATCGCAGTTCGAGTTTCCTACCCAACCCCAGTGAAATTTGTTTACGATGGTAGCTAATGAATCGAGACTGTACTCGAAACACAGTCCTACGGAAGGTCAATCTTGTTTTCATTGGGAATCTGTATGTTGTAAAACGTATCAACAGATTTCTTTGAACTTATATCACATCAAAATATTTCAATAATAAATACACTTTTTATTCAAGAAAATAGTGGACTTAACGCCATTTGTCGTCAACAGGCGGTTTCATATGCAATCTCCTAAACATAATTTCACTTTGGAATAAACGGAAGGAAAAGCGTCCGAAAAAAAAAATACTGTCATACCTTTTGTTTATTATTTTTCAAAACTTTCAGCAGATATTTCTCAAATGTTTTTTTTTACTTATCGAGTTTTGAAAAAAATGAAAAAAGAGCCGCGTGTTCTGCAAGAGGGTTCCGAAGATTGACGACGTTCCTCCATTAATTATAATTGTAAATGTGTTTGGTACGTTGAAAAATGATCGCAGGGAGGCGGCGGGCGGTCGATACGAGTCGCAGGAAGGTCAAAACACTACAGATACCGAGGATCGTCGCAAGCTGCTCAAACGAACACGCAGCTTAGCCGTGATATCGGAGGATCACACGCGGAAAGAGAGAGAGACGGCCAACTCGGAATTTCATTTGGGCGAGCCGGATTTGGAACTCCCGAGGAGACCCCAATTGATACCGCGAGCAAAACTGATTGATCGCAATTCTCTTAAGGACAGGTAGGATTATCGCGATTACTCGCGCCCGAGTGAACTCGACCCTTTGCCAGGAAGTAGAAAATCAGACCGAGAGGGTGAAGACATCCACTTTAGTGGATGAACCCGAGCGATAAATTTTTTCACCAATTTGGGGAAAATTCAATCGACTGGAATCCAATTCATTTAACGGTTGAATCGTCCAAGACTTTTTATCCCTTTATCTTTATTCGATTTTGCGATCTCATCGTTGGTTCGGTAGTGCATTATTTTTTTCTTTCGATGTCGTTTTGTTGCATCGATTCTTTCAATGAATAATCTTATTATTAAAACATATGAACAATTGAGAAAAGAAACACCGAGAACCGTTTGAAAAATTTTAATTTTTCCAAATTTCTCGTCATGCAATTTTTCAATTTCCTTAATGGTCGATTTTTTTTATTTTCTCGATCGATTTGTTATTTACTTTTAAAAGTATAATTCGAAAAACAATTTGGGAAATATTCCATCGAGAAGATTTTGAAAACTTTTCTTTCAAAAATTTTGGCGATATTCAATTTTTTCAAGTTTTTCGACAGTTGAATTATTCTCCTCGATTACTGATTTTTTATATTTCCATAATCGAACTTTCAATTGTTATTTTTAATAATGAACATTAATTCTTTAAATTAATTTATAATGTAGAAAGTATTTTTTTTTAATATACTTTTAAGTTTGCAATTTCAATTAATATAAATAACATTTTTTTGTGAACAAAATTTATTAAAAGAAAAATTCAATTACATATTGGAGCATTTATGAAATATTGAATGTTGACTTTCTTAAATCCATTATAGATAGTCCATTTCCTAATATTTTGATAATCGATTTTTTCCGTGATCATTTTTTTATTTTTTTTTATCAATAACGAATTTTTTTTATTACCTTAAAATTCGATTTTTCCAAACTTTCGAGAAAATTGAGTTTCATCTGGAATTTCGTTATAAACCAGATTATCGAAGAGTCAACAGCATCTCTCGGAATCTTACGATCGTTTCAACGATACGCGATCGTACCATTCGCACTCGCCGTCTGATTGGTATTCGGTACCGTCGGCCCTTTCGTCCCTTCCCGATCCGCCGTTGTACGGACGCACGAGTCGGGCCGATCCCGATCGCCTGAATATTCTTGATTGGCCAAGAGCCCCGAGACGATACAGGAGCCATCAGGATCTAGACACGGTTAGCGGTCTCGTGGAAATCGTCGAAGACAATTGGCCGATCGACGACAATCGAAGTCTCGATTCGATCCACACTCAGGTAACGATTTTTCATTCTTCGATCAAATTATTCTAATTAGTTTTCAATCATATTAAGAAAAAAAAAAACAAAAAACATCGAATGTTTGTTATATGAATTAACGAGATTTAAAAAATACATATTTTTATTTACTTCATATTTACGTAAACACATAAACATGCAAATTTAACTAATTGGTTCGTTAAAATAATAATTTGTGAACCAATTATTAATTATATAAAATATTTTTAAAATTCGTGCCGTACTTAAAATATTTGATACATTTGTTTTTGATATATTTCGGAAAAAGATATTCGTAATAAGGAAAAGTAAGGCTTGAGCATGGTTAAACGGTTATGATGTTCTAAAAAATTTTTTTTCAAGATATTTATTGGGTGGAATGATTTTCAAAGTATTTTTTCTGGTATATTATAGATAAAATAAATTTAAAAATATTTTTTGCTCTTATTTACAATCTCAAATAAATTTAAAAAAACCATTGCACCTGAACAATGCTCAAATTTCACTTTTCTTCATAATGGATCTCGCTTTTCGTGAGTGAATGTGTCAAATGTTTTAAATATGACACAAATTCGAATGATATTTAAATATAATATATTTTTTACTCATGATTTCAATTCGAGAATAATACAAATATATATATATGCAATTTTATATATTAATTTATAATTATTTCCATTAATTTAGCTTATAATAAATTCAGTCATTGACAACTCATTGTATAAACAATGCTTCAATCTTATATTCATTTTATAAATAATTAATTTCATTTTTTTGTAATAATAGAGTTTTCGTTGTTTCTCTTCTCTCGTAAATTTAGCAGCATGAAAAGTTCTCACCGAGCTCGATATATAATTCATACGAATACCGCTTATGTACCCTCGTTGGTACGAAGCTCGTATTGCGCCCTCTAGTTTCAGCTTCGTAATACATTAGCCTAATTTGTTCTGCCGCTAAAATTATCAGGGAATCGCGTATTTGCCTCCGTGAAACGTACGCGAGGATACGTGACTCAGAATTTCTTGTTAAACTGAAGAAAAACAATTGAAATGAAAAAAATTATATTGGTTGTTGCATATGAAACAAATAATATATATTAATATAACAAATATAATAAATATATTTCGCTTACGAAAAATTTCGCTGGGATGACTTTTCTCGAATTAAAATAATTACAAATAATCTAATATATATATATATATATAATCCTATACAGAGTGTCCCACGACGGAATGTCATTCATGAAATGGGGGTTCGGGGATGAAATTCTTCCCCTTAAAAATTAATAACAATTCAGGGGTTGATCTGGAACCCATGCATCAATCGACTGAAAATTTCACCCCTAAATTTCACCTTCATGGATGACGTTCCGTCGCGAGACACCCTGTATGTTAAAAATCGTTTCGATCTTCCTCCAATTATTTTTTTTCCCAACTGCAGTCAAGAGACAAGAAAATGTCTCGCGTTATCACAAAGTTCGAAAAACTTTGATAGGAAACAAAAAAAAATAAAAAATACGAAAAAAAAAGAAACATGGAAACACGGCCGTTTTGCACCGCCGTGAATATCGTGTTTCCGCCGTACCGTTTCGCTTGCTTTTGGGCTCGGGTTCGTGGTTTCCAACTTTTCGTGTCTTCTGCGTTTCCCCAAGTTAAAAATATTCTCCCATCGTTATATGTTTCCCTTATTCGCGTGTTGGGAACTGGATAGAAACGGGACGGGGAGGGGGGGGGGTGAAAATAGGAATGGGGATACCAGGGATGAAAACGTTCAGAATGATTTACTGCGAATGAAAAATGAATAAATTTCCTTTTTTTGTTTCACATTGGCGACGAGTAAACCGGAAGTTCGTAGCCATTGTGGTTAACCGGAAGAAGGTTAAAAAAAAGGACTATTCGAGTGATTCGAATGAAAAAGATATGAAAAATGCAATCTTTGCATTTTATTTTGCTTGGTGGAGGAAAATAGATTTACGTGATTTTTAAAAATAGATCTCCAATTTTTCTCTCGTAGCGTGGCAGAGGATTTACGAGGTTTTGGAAAATATATATTTCGCGTCCCCGATTTGCAGATTGAATGAATAGTAAATGATACGAAATAGCATTGGCCAATTAAAAAACAAAAGAAAAATCCTCGATTAAGCAAAATTCAGTTTCGTCTGAGTTTCTTTGGGCTTACGAGGAAATAACTGAAAAATTATATTTTTAATTATAATGAATTGTGAAATTAATAACAAGCAAGATTGTTTGACGACAAAAAATCTTGAAGCAAACATGCATCAAAAATTTCATAAAATATTTCACGAACTATTTGAACGAATAAAAACAAATCATTAAAAAAAAAAATAACATTTTTTTTGTGTTTTTGCTACGAATCCAATTAATTTTCGTTTTCATTTCTTCAATGGAAATTGAGTTTTCCAAAAACTTGCGATGAGAAATAATGTTTCTAATTATCGATCTCTTGATGATTGGGTAATGATCGATCTCTCCAAAAAAAAACGTTAAGGTGAAGCGGAAGCGGAAGGAGCATCGGAGCCTGGACAGTATACTGCACGAGGACGACGACGAGTTGGAGTACTTTGACGTTCTGAATCTATTGCCCCTCTCGAAAGTCCGATTGGAGTTCAGCGAGTCGGATGTTCGAAGTGCGAGCAACAACAACAACAGCAGTAACAAAGATAGCAACGACCTTGACGACTTTGGCGATTTCGTTGACGGAAATGGTGATAAAGACCAATCGATAGATCGAAGACGAAATTTCTTCGATCGGAAAATTCGTCATCGAGAAGCCAGGGAAGTTGACGACGACGAGGATAGCGGTGAAAAAGATGACGAAGAAAGCGATTTGCTAACCGTGGATTTTTCGTCTAGTGATTTTTGCGGCGAAGCTAAAACGAGCCGAGCCAGCTCTCAACTCGGTAACTTCGAGAAGGTAACCCAAACAATCAATCATTGGATTTTCGCTTATTTAAAAAAAAAATACTTTTTAATTTTTATGACGCAATAAATCTAATAATTCGTTCAAAGAGAGTTGAAGGTTGCCCGCATCATAAAGAGACAGGGTTTTGAGTGACATTGGTCCATTAACTTTGTCATTCTTTCTGTTTTAATTAACAAAAATAATAACACTAATAATAATGCAAATCTTCAAAACAATTTTTTTATTCAAATAAAGCGTAAATAATAGTTTGTATTCTATTTTTTTTTTTGGAAGATAAGCTTCCTGATGATTTTTCGAAGTAAATAATTTTTTATGTGTTGCGTATGAAACCACTCCTTCAGGATAAATCGCGTAGGATCCAATATTTTCTGGGATTAAATGAATGACAGTATTTGATAAATCCTATTAAAATCGAAGGATTCAACACCCACCCATTAAAACCACGATTTCTCGTTTCACACGGCTGAATTTTGAGTACAGTTCATTCATTATCAACCGTCATGTATAAATTTTACTCAATAGAGAGTTTCTTACGCAAATACTCAATATCATCATATTCGCTACCAGAAAATACATTTTGCAGGTTTCCATGTTGTTTCAAATCTTTTGAGTCAATCAATACCTGTCAATATCAATCCAGTTTCAATAAACTTTCCAGATTGTAGAATCGATAGATCTCATGCACCAATGAAGCTATATAGCTTTCGTCACAATAAATCCTTTTTTTCAGTAAAAAAAAGGCAATGTTTAATTTAGTTTTCAAAATTGCTTTGAACGTTGTTTTCGCTCATTTTAGCGCGACGACTTCGTTAATATAACGGACGAGGAGAAATGCAAGAAGAGTTGTCCCAAGAAAGCGTATCCTGAAATCGTCGAGTTTCACGGGAGGCCCGAAGGCGATGCCTGTAGAAGCAATTCGCTCGTTCTGATTTCGGCCGGAAGTTCATCCGAACCGGAAGCGACAGTTTCCAGCAAACAGGATTCTTCGAACGATCGAATCTCGAGAAAGGAATCACCCCCAAGGCCTGGAAGTCCTTCAACGTCCAAAGTCATCCTCGGAGCTAAAACTGAGAGTCCTGGACCACCCGCGAGGTCATCAAGAACAAAAGACAACAACCGAGAAGCGACGACCAACGAGAGACCGGAAGTCGAGGAAGCCGAGGATTACAAGTCCATTTGGATCTCCGACAGCGAAGCCGAACACGAAGAGATGTCGCGACGACCTCAAGTTCTCAGGGTTGTCGACAGTGAGCTTACCAGCAGAAAACGCTCGATATTCGACGATGACGTCGTTGAGGCCCGTTCCCAAGGATTGACCAAAGAACGCAACCAAAATAGAACCCAAAATTATTCTCGAGCGGAATGTCGTCAGAGAATCAACATTCCGGATCGGCGGGATGACGGAGCTGTTGACGATGTCGATAAAGCTCCGAAGGTAATAAGAACCTTTTTTTTAAACGTTTGTATGAATTACCCGGATGGATATTAAAAAATCGTCGCAGTTCTTGTAAACTTGAGATCTGATAGTTCTTCATTGAATAAACTTACATGAATTATTGCAGAATTTTTGAATACTAGTTAATAGTTATAAATTCTATGAGTTTGACGGAATGAATTTTGATTGGGGGTAAACAAGTTTTGCAGATAATTCAAAAACGAGTTAAATGAAGTCACTGCAAATTGAGATAATTTTTTATCGTCAAGATTTAAGATCTTTGGATAGCGACGAAAATTCATTTTTATATACGTACATATGAATTGTTTCGTGAACAAATTTTATTGTGTACCATTTTTTTCTAACGATTTGGGTTATGTAAAAAAATCATTATCAGGTATCGAACCAGGAAAAGTCAGAGGTAGAAGCAGTTCGAGATTTCTTCGAGAGGAAGAGTCTATCGGGTCATGAGGCGACGAGGAATCGTCAAAACGAGGGTAGATTCGAGAGAATTGTGAAAGGGACTTCGAGCATCCTTGGCAAAGCTTGCAGTGCAGTCAGAGATAGTTTGGGCTTTGAGGCTAGATCGGAATCTTCGGATCTTGGTTTGGGTTCGGATTGCGGAAGCGATACGAGGCGAAGATCGATCGACGACTGCGTCGACGAAGTGTTGGAGCCTGAAGGAGATGGTCTCGAAAGTACTTCGAAAGATCGGACTGATTTGAAGGTCCAGGGAGATGAGGGAGAAACGTTGAATGCTGGAGGTAGAAAGTCCAGAAGCAACTTAACGAGATCGAGAAGTTGCGTCGACTCGATCGAGGGCCAAAACGAGGAAGGTCCAGAATTCGATCACGTCCGGTACAAAATCGTTAAATCGCGTCTGTTCGGGAAGAACATGTACGGCAGTGCGATCAACAAGAGAGACGTAACTTACGACGGTTTGATGGAGTACCTCCGAGAATATTCCTTCCAAGAGCTACTGATGGACAACAATGTCGTCATCATCGAGCCAGTTAGAGCGGAAACGATCGAGAGAAAAACCTCCAGAGATCGATCGACTGGACCTTCCAAAAACTCGGCGACTCTTCCTAAAAGAATCAATCAATCAGTCGACAACGGCGATTCGAACACTAGGACAAACGACAATTCAACGAGAAACTCGAAACAGTCGTCGCTCAGGAAACACTTCTTCTATCATCCCATAAGGTAAATCCAACTTCAATCCGTTACGTTTAAACTTGGCTTCAAAGCAAACCTTAAGGAAAAATTAATTCTTGTTTCTTTTTTCCAATAATTTGGACATTTTTGGTCTAATCGAGCGATCTAAAACCTACATGTGCAATATACGATTTTTGATAATAACGAATATACTGGATTTCGCTTTTCTGGTATAGAGTCAACAAAGAGCTGATCGACGAAGAACTGCCGGATCCGGACACGGTGAAGAACGTTCGCAGAATGTTCGAGAAATCTCTGAGAGGAGCGAACGAGGAACAAGAGGCGAGCGAGAACGATGGCAAAAGCCGTAAGAGCGCTAGCATGAAGGACCTTCGTAGGATCGATGAACCGACTTTGGATGACATGGCGGAGAGAGCTTTCCGAGCTTCCAGCAGGTAACAATTTTTAAAGATTTTTTCATAGATTGGAGATACGTAAATGTCCAATTGATAGGGCATACTTCCGTCTCTCGATCATTGATGACATTGCCGTCTCCAATTTTCGCTTTTCACTGATTAAAGACATTCGTATCTCCGTGGAAACGTTTCCGCACCCAATCGACTGGTGACATTTGTGACTGAAGATTCGTTTGGCCTCTTTGGTGTCTGATTGAATAAAGACACGTATGCCTCCAATCAGTTTGTCATATTCTTGTTTGCTCCTGCTTTCGATTTGTTGAAGAAACTGTTCGTCTCTCAAGGTTGTTTTCTTCTCTTCAATTCGTGACGTATCAACATTTCTACTTGCGATTGGAAACAATTCCAGGTTAATCGATTCAAGGCACTTTTGTCTTCGATTCATCGGTGACATTTCGGTTTCCAATTGACATTTCGATTCGTCCGTGCCATTTCGGACAATTGCTGGCTGACTACCAATTTTGAATTAGGTGTACTAAAATGAATTGACTGCAGAAAAGAATGGATTTCTTGATACTACACCAAATATAACACTTCGGTAACTGATGGCTGACTTTCAGTCTTCAATCGATCGGTATCAAAACGTGCCACGTCTCCTATTACCAACCGTTATTAGCTAATACCCCAGAACCGGAAGAGGCTCTAAATCGTGATGATTCGTGGTGATTCCAGTCGAGCGAAAGACCTGACGAAGCTGTTCGAGGACAAGACCGGTCCGACGGTTCGAAACGAGACGAGCAAAGGAGACGAGGTTCCGCCAAGGGGCGAAACGAAGACCCGGATTTTGGCACAATCGTTCGAGGCCCGAAGCGGCAACACGTCTCCGAGCGAGGCGGGTTCAACGACCGAGAAGATCGGTCGTTGCCGTCGTTCGAACCAGTCCACCAATCATCACGGTAGCCAGCAGCAGCGTCGTCGTCAATTGCGCAACTGGGATACCGGAAGTGTAAGTTCGGGTGTTTCGAGTGACTATCCGGATACGGATCCGGGAAGCGGGGCTCAATGCACATCATCCTCCGACGAGGACACGGATTACCGGGAGGAATACTCGTCCCGAGAATCCGATCGTGTTTCCGGTCACTTCGTGTCCCAGGACGTGTTGCGGAAGATCCGGGAATGTGGGACTTCCGTTACGTACTACGGTGGCAAAGTGGTCAACACGTGCAACGGTCCCCTCGTTTCACCGAGCAGTTGTAAGTTGGGTGAGCGAATCGAGCGTTCGTTGCTGGGCCACGAGGACTACGTGAAGTTCCGTTTGATCAAGAGCAACTCTTGCGACAGCAGACTTGAATTAACGGGCCGAGTGGTGGAGCGCAGAAGCCGTTTAGAGGCGTGTGGTCAAAGCGGAAAACGGGGCGAAGCTTCCACGAACTTGAGGGAATCAACGATCGCGGAAACTCCGAGCATAGAGATAACCATGATCGAAAGTGGAACGGAAGAGAAGAGCGACGAGGACGAAGGTCTAAGGGAGGTCAAGAGGGAACCACCTGTGGTGATAGGACTGGAGCCTAAAAAAGACGACGTTAAGGACCTCGACGCTGCACGGGTGGACTTTAAACTCGGCAAAATCGAGAACCCAAAATCTGCCACTTGCGTCAATCGATTTGGAAGCGCTCTTACCAGATGGCAAATCAACGAGACCAACTGGAAGAGAACGAACGCGGATTTTGGAAAAATGGAGTTCGAAGAGTTCGAAGTTTTGGAGGACAGTCTGAACGACAAGTGAGGTTTAAAGTCGCGAATGAGAACCGAGGGGGGTTCCATTGCGCCAAACGTAAACGGGGTGTTGTTTGCCCGGTTTCTGGATTAAACCAGCTGCGACCCCCATTCGATCGAAATGGCACATGACAGTTTCGATCGGGTTGGAGCCAATATGAAGCTTTCAGACTCGGTTATAGTTGCCGGTACGACTATCTCGTCATTCTGCCATCATTCCTGCTTTGAGATACCTACGCGGAGAACAAACTGAAAATGACTACGGCAATCATGATCCGCTTAGACCTTTTTCGGGGAGCGAATTTCTCTCTGCTGTCGTTGGTCAACGACGCGTATATTTATCTCGGAGACTGGGCAGAGCCCTCACCCGGAGCGACCAGAATAGCGAACACACGATGGAGCATCAATCATCGCTGGCAATTCTGACGCCCCTGGCGTCGCGTGCGATCGAGCACGAGCACACGTTTAATCACGCAAACGCACACACCGACCAATTTACCAATTATACCTAATCCAAGTATCCAATGATGATGATCCTGATATCCGGGAGATCGAGGAACGATAATTACACAATGCGAACGCGATATCTATCACTTATTTAAGATTAACGATGTAAAGACCTAAACCCCCATTGTTCAGTCGTTGTAACCTTTAAGTATCACATAAAAAAAAACGTAACAATCGAATTTATAAAAAAAACTTTCTTTTGGGGCTCCTTAGTCCGATAAGGGAGGATGACGAGGAAGACCCGAAGTTCGGATGTACTACGGTAAGTAAAAAGAGATTAACAGTAAAAACATTTTACTTATTGTAGACAAAAATGGTCAATCGTATTTGTTTTTTTTTAATAATTTGACTACATTTGCTGGGTTTGACAGTGATTATTATCAAGGTTCGTTAACGAATATAATTGAAGTTTTATTTGTGATTAAAATTGTTGTTTTATTCATCATGTTTTCTCGACGTAAGTCCTCAAGGCTAATAGGACAAACTACTCGGACTTAATGATAAATGAAAATTTACCAAACCACAGGAAGCTTCTCTCCGAATTTTCATCCGCCGTATTCGAAATTTGAAAAATGTTCGAAATGTTAAGAAATCTTAATACCATGATTACCTAATCTATCAAATCATTTTTACACACAAAAAAAGTTAAGAGCAGGATCAAAATCGTCATCATTGATTTTGGTTCGAAGAAATAACTATTTTGATTTGGATTAGAATAACTAGCATCAGTGATTGCCACGATTGCTCATATGATCGTTACCTATTATTAGTTGCATTTCGCTGGTTTCTGTCTCTCTTTCACGCCAATGTCGAAACTATCCGCAGTACTGAAATTACCTGCCACGTACTTTTCAAAGGCTTTGTTACCTAATGTGAACTTCACCTGGCCCGGTTTTCGTTTCGAGGGCTTTCGCATGGCTCAACTTGTCAAGTTTCTCGCCGCGATCTATCGGAACGGGGGGGGGGGCTAGAGGATGGAAAACTGGGATGTAAGATAAGAGGCATCAGGTAAGATATATGGGAAAATGCATGTCTCCGCGCCTCTCCATGCACGAATGTGCGCATCTCGTTTGCTCGAGAGCACACGAAAAGTTATTTCTGGCTTAGGAACTTTAATGCGAGAGACACCCATGTTGCTTTGCCTAGCTGCGCAGCCTAGGCTAATGGTGTTGCTATCAGGTATTGCGAATATATATTAAACAGTTCCACCGTTTGGTGAAAACTTCGTGTGGTTCTTTACGATAGGGAGGGGACGATAAACCAAAACTGCCATTGGGTTTCGACCAAAGTCTGTAAACTTTTCCCCAAATTTGCTGATTCCCCAGATTTCTTAATTAGATTTTTTTTCTTAAGTAAATAAAAAATCCAAATTTTTTTTGGATTTTTAACATCTTTTTATTGGTTCGATGTAACTTTGACCCCTGAACACGAATATACTATTTATTTACCTGAAAACCCAACATTTCGAGGGGTAAATGTCGAAAAGATATTCTAGAACCGGTTTTCCCATTTCCCCAGTCTAATTTTGCACTTTCGGCAAAAACTCGGGCATTTTCGTAATCAGCAGAAAATTTACGATTAAATAGACACTTTTAAGTGTTTAAAAACGGAAAAACAATTTTTCGCCTTCCCCCGGCCACTTTTCCGGAATCTTGAAAATCACGAAATTTCAAAAGGTCGTAGAGTGAGCTTCTCATAGGCTATGGGGGTTCATTGGGTGAGTTTGGGAAAGGATTTTGCCTGACTTAAATAATGGCGTTGGATTCAAATCGATATCTCCTATAGTTTTCCCGGAAAGTCTACTTGAAAAATCGCAAATAAAGAGTCAAAGGGAGTATGTATGGAAAAATTTTCACAAATCGATCGTCTTACTTTGAAATTCTGCCAAAAATCGAAAAATCATCGGATTTTAATGGTTAAAAAAGAATTTTGAAGAGAAAATCATAACTAAGAGATTGAGCGCAAAGTGGAGTACCAAATCCCAAAGAAAAAAAAGTTACGAACGATTTAGTGAAGAAACGTATTGTCCCCAAAAATCGAAAAAATGTTTGGATTTTTTATATTTTTTTTATAGGTCCATTTCGATGTATTTTGATCCCCTGAACACGAATTCTCCATTAATTTCCCCTAAAACTCAAAATTTCCATGAAAAAAGTGTAAAAAACTTCTAAAATCACGGTTTTTTTTGCGGTGCTCTCGACGAGAATTCGTTGATATTCGTAATCAGTTGAACATTTTTTATTAAATAGACCTTTTAATACTTTTAAAACAGAAAAAAGAATGTTCGACTACCGCGGCCACTTTTCCGGAATCTCAAAAATCACAAATTTGTGTTCGTCATTCCCTTAAGCCATTCCCGTCAACCCCCATACTGCGTTGACGATCAACGCAACGAGAAAGCACCCACATAAAAACTCATACCGGAAGCTGTAGTGCTGTCCGGCACAGCGCTCTCACTGGAAGTCTTCGAGTGCTTAGGCGGTTGCTTGTTGTTCCTCGGATCCTTGTGGTCGTGTGTTTCCCTGCTGAGAATTGGGCTCAGTCTTGGTGGCGCGAACGCACCCCTCGTTGTCGATAAACCTCTGTGAGAAATGGTCCTCCTGCACCACGTTGTTTCCTGTTTTGCAAAACAAACCGAAAAGGTCAACGTCTGCGGTCAAACCTATTTGCGATTTGGCTAGTTTTAAAATTGTAGTCAGATTTACAATTTTTACGAAAATTAAAATTAAAAGAGAAAACGTTTGGATTGGAAAAAAGAGCAAATAGGATTGCGCTGACTAAGATTCCATTTGTACGAGTATTTGGGCCACTTTCAATTTAATCCGTACTTCAATGCTAATTCGTATATTAGGCTATTCTAATTGGAATCCGCCGATAAATATTTTTTGTATCTATATACTAGTCGGTATCCATAATTACTAGAAGAATGAGAAAGTCAAGTATTTGCGTGGATTAATTCAACTGTATGACTTTCGGTGGCTTTGAAATCAGCTTCGTCGAATACGAAGATTATTTCGGTTTTTGATTCCTCGTTTGAATCCACTTGAGTGGTGTCTCGAAATTTTCGGATTTACTTTGTAGTTTTCGAGTTATTTCGGCGTCTTAAATAATATAGGTCACCCTGTACGAGGTCGATCTACGGATGTTCAAAGTTTGTGTTTAAGCGCGGTATTTTAGTTTGATCAGGGCAACCGTTAGATAGCGTTCGTCGAACGTTGGTCTAGTCTGGGAAGTAATTTTCGAAAGAGGGAGAGAGAGAGAGAGAGAGAGACGGAAAGCGAGAGAGGCCAACTGAGCTTTCAATGAGCAATTAAGGAAAATTTCTAGTTTCCGCAAGCTCCGCGATTTCTCGTACCCTTTGACCCCGGTTATACACACGCGAACGTAAATATTTGCATCGTACGTGTGGCTGTATGGGCAAGTATGAAGAGAGAGAGAGAGAGAGGAAGGAGGCTCGGTGACCGGAAACCCACGTGGAATACTCGATACAAGGCCCATCATCCAACGAAAATCCCGAGCAACACAAAGCCGCTTGGTTTATCGCGAGGCAATCGAGCTTGCGAAATTGTATCGTGGGCAGTCGAGCTTGCGAGCTTTTTCCTCCCGTCGACGCCAGCCGATCACCCCGAACCGTCTGTTTTTCGGGGCCGACAGGAGGTGACAAACCCTTTTATATTCAATTTTGTCCAAACCTTCGATTGGCCATCTTTGTCGACCGTAAGGTTCGCTTATTTGACGAATAAGAACACGTCCAGGTACTCTCAGTTGGACAGGGAGCAGGGTTATGCACGAATGCTGGATTTCTCTCGCGGAAGTATAGAGTGCGTTGTCCCGAGCAAAACGCTTTTTTTCCGAACGTCCTACGATGGAAAATGACTGAGATATTCTCGTTTGAAGATTAAAGTTGCCCGCGCAACCGCTGTGCCATCGTTACTCAGCATCAGGCTCAGCGCGGAATATCTCGGCCAATTTTTGTCGTACGAGGTTGAGGAAAAAAGCGTTTTACTCGGGTCGATACACTTTACGCGCTGACCAAAGGAGACTTCGCTGTTGCGAAACACCCTGTACGTACGAATATCTTTGTATGTCATTTGATCATAGGTAAATATGTCAGTGAATATTTTATATTTCCGGCAGGTTATTTTGTGGAAAACTGCAACTGTCCCATTTATGTTTGTCACACTTCGCTGCTCAACGTGTTCAAAGGATCACAAGGATATTGCCAATATCAGGAGTTTACGACACGCTTCATTTATGCTCGCACTGTCTCACTTTATGCACTCGACGCATCGGGAAAACGTTGCGAGTACTTTTGTGCGCTAGTCGTACGAATCTCTACCGTATTCGCTATTGGAATTCAATAATTCGGGTCAACAGTCTTTTATATCTTTCATCTCTTTCTCTTTGTAGTGCTGATGACGGGGATTTTTTAAATGGAACTGATCGTCCAATTTTCGCTTGGCTGTTAATTTGCGCGATTCATTAACGTTTGTAACCGGTTAAAGAGGATGAAAATCGTACCGTGCTGCACGAATTAACTAGTCAGCGTAAGAGTAAAATATTTCAATAAACATTATTTTTTTATCGCCCAGTTTTCCAGCCAGTCTTTGTTTCGCATGCACCAGATATAACGCGAATTTGCTTGTTCAGCTCTCGAAGAGGAAACCCAAATTATAAAAAAAATGATCGCAGAACCAGTTGCACTTATAAACGTATAATTGTTTATTTCGTTTAAAAAGTAAATAAACGAATGAAAAATAAATAAATAAATTTATAGATAATTAAATAAATGTAATGAAAAATAAATAAATTCATTCATTCTTTATCTTATAAGTACATACGTTTATTTATTTATTCGGTTATTTATTTACTCAATTATCTATGAACAAATAAATCAATTCATTAATTTAGACAAAATTAAATGAATAAATAAGTAAACATACGTATTTATCAGATAAGTATATACATTTATTTACCAGCTTGTTTATTATTTATTGTTTATTTATTTATTTATTTATTATTGTTATTACATGCATATTTGCTAATACATCATAAATATGTATGGGATAACGTGCAATGTGAAAATACGATATTCTCGTGTGTTGCCAACGCAATTGAGCATGCCTTGTGTATTGGTATGTAAAATAGGTATTGAGGCAGGTTGCGTTTGACGGACGTTCCATAAACCGAGAGACGTTTTATCCAGCATTGATTGATAGGTTATTCCGGAGAGGGCTGGGGTAGAGGTAGCTCTGGTTTGCTGTGTATATCGGATACTTCTCGATCATTTTACGGTGGGGTTACGCCCATGCTCTTTGAACACCATTTACTGCATTTGCATTTCAGTCGAAATGTTGCTTTTTGTTACGATCATGGGATGTAAACCGGGACATATATAAAAATATACAAACATACGTTACGTACGTCCATATGTGCAATTACTCTAATAAACTGACAACAAAAACCCCGCTGTTTCTTTTAATACCGTCCCTTCAAACTCTTAAAACGGGATTTTTCTTTAAAACTCTGAAAAAAAAATCGTTTTTTTTTTTTCGTTTTTCGAAAGTAAATATGTTCTCTCAAAATTCGCGTTCGTTATTCGGGAGAGGGTTGCATTTCAACGATGCAAATTTGAACGTCGTTCAAACCTCGATACAATTGCATAATATTTTTCACGCAATGATTTTTTTTGTTGAAAAAACAAATCTGGTTCAATTATTTAAAAACAAAAGGAAATACCAAAATGGAGAAAAATCGAAGGAAAGAATGATAAAATATTTCCAGTGTAGTTGCGTATGCGATGGGGGTTTTCGGCAGCGTAATCCTCCGGCTTTACAGAGAGTTCGCGTGTGAATGGTCGATGCTAGGGGTGAACCACCCCGTTTTCGTTTTTTCAGTGATGCGGAACTTTCGGGCTGAAGCCAAGTAGGATACTTGGCATACAAAGGGCGTTCGTCAGTGTGCTCAATTGATTGATGCATATGCGATTCAGGGGGATCCCAGAGGGGTCTATACTCGACAGACACGTGTTCCCTCGTTTATCTTTGGTCCCGTTGTTTTACGATCATTTTATCAGACATTGTGAGCTTCTGGATGGTGGGTGAATAATTGGAGAGGACATGAGCAAACTGTGCATTAAATTCCCTCGCAATAGGCTGTTTGAGGGGAAACATTAATTTGCATTTCCCGGAATAATTCGAACATTTGAACACATCGATGTTTCGAATGAAAACAATGATAATAATGTTTTTTGTTAATTAATTTCCATAATTAATAAATCATAGGATTAATTGTATTATTGTTATTATTATAAATCGTGATAAACGTAAGCGATTTTTATCAACATTCCTTATTTATTAATACAATTAATGATAGTGATAATGATTAATTATGAAAAAACGTAATTGATTACAATAATAAGAAGAAATTCTGATAAAAACATTGTATTATAAAAATCATTAATTTTGTGATACACATTATTTATTATATTAATGATACTGATGTATTATTATTGAATAATTAATTATAAAAACGATTAATCATAACGAACATAATTAACGATAAGAATAATTAATGAAAATCGTAATTACACACGAGCGTATTAAAAAAAACATTGAAGAATGACAATGCAATGCAATTGCACATGTATAATTGATTTTGTCAATGAAAATAAACATATTTTTAAAAAATGTCAAATTTTTAGCCCGCGATAAAAACGAGAAAAAAGGGTGTTGGCGTGGTCACTGTCCCTTCGTTGACGTTCTTCCCACTTCTGTTTCCTCATCGCTCGTGGAAGGATAATTGATAAGGGAAGAGTTGATCAATGAACTGGCTAGATACGTCGTGTTTAACGGGAGTAGCAACGATACTCATGACAATGATGCTGATGATGATGATGCTGACAACGATAAAAATAATAAAGATAGGTATTATGAAACCCGATAGGAAGGTGTGGGCGTAAGGTGCGCCACGACCCTGATAATAAAGATTGATAAGGTGAACCGCAAATAGCAACTGATAAGGGTGAAAGGTCGGAGCCTCGTACCCGGCGAAAAGGAGCAACTGGGAAGCGAATTTAATTGCGACTGCGTGTAGTTTCATTCACCTGCCGTGAACAATTATTGTCTTAATTGTAGTAAAGTAGTCAGGGGGGAAAATAGGTAACTGGTGAGGTCAGAAGTGAGGACCGTCGGTTATAATCCTAGGGATATCGTTTTCTTGCAATTAAACGAAGGAAAGGAATAGAAAATAGCACATTGATGACCGTGATAACACTGAAAACGAATTACCCAGAAGCCAAAGTTTTCCTCGCAACGCCGGTGGCCCGTACTAACCTCGAACCCTCGCTGAAAACGCTGTTCGTGTTCTCAAGTTTGAGGTTAGCTATTCGTGTGTTGGGTTAACGAAGGGTCGCCGGCAAGGTTAAAGGCAAAAAAAAAAAAATTCTCCGTGTTTTACATTTTGGAAAAATTAAAGCACAGTGTCTTTCGAATCTCCCAGCAGCGTGAAATGTTTTGTCTCTTTTGGGTAGGATTGCTAATTGCTTGGGCTGACCGCAGTAGTACGATTAAAGCGATCATACACTCTAGCTTCGTTTTATCAAAAACAATTTGTTCTTTAATTTTTCTTCGACTCTAATATCAACTGGGTGTAATTGACTCCATTCACTTAAATGAATACTAAAAAATAGTTGCTCTTCTTTGTGTTCTTATAACTATTACACCGAAATCCAATAAGGCATATCATGGTACTTTATTTGGGGTTTCACTTTGCTGAAATAATATTTTATCGTATTTTCCTTTTACGAATACTACTAGTATGAGGACTACTATTAATACTGAGACCAGTAGTAAAATCACCAGTATTATTACTGCTACTATTAATAGCAGAACCACAACTATTAACATAAATACTGCTACTACTATTAACAGAACAACCACAACTATTAACATAAATACTGCTACTACTATTAACAGAACAACCACAACTATTAACAGAAATACTGCTACTACTATTAACAGAACAACCACAACTATTAACAGAAATACTACTACTACTATTGATCGAATAACCACAACTATTAACAGAAATACTACTACTACTATTAACAGAACAACCACAACTATTAACAGAAACACTACTACTACTATTAACAGAACAACCACAACTATTATCAGAAATACTACTACTACTACTACTATTGATAGAATAACCACAACTATTAACAGAAATACTACTACTATTATTAACAGAACAACCACAACTATTAACAGAAATACTGGAACTACTATTATTAGGACCACTATTATCACTGCAACTAATATACCATTATTACTAATACAATTAACACATTAAGATGAATAATTAATACATTGGACGCTACTATTACTACAATTAATAGACCCACCACCAATATTGCCACTACTATTATTAGAACCACCACTACTATTACTATTATTAATAGTATAGTAGTAAATAGTCGTACACGTCTATCAGGAGTACCACGAGTCAAGGTAGTGGCAGTACTTGATCTACATAGTAGTACTAGTAACAACGCCATTACTGCTACTAGACAAATAGAAGAATCCTTTTTTTTTCTCCCAAAGTGAAAAAGAGATCCTATTGAACATTCGTACGAGTGATTCGGTTAGGCATCGACGTCTGACAGGATATCTGAATTCTCCTTTTCGATGTTACTTTCTGGGCCAACCTGTCAGACGTTACTAAAGAGGAAAGCGTGAGTCTCGAAAGGTTCGAAACTTACAGTTTCCGTGGAGAATATCTCAGTGAAGAATTTCACTTGCACAACGTCTGGGTCGGGCTGCGGGTTAGCTCTGACAGTACGTCGGAAGTGAAACATAACTGGCCTTCTCTTATCGTGCGAAATAACTGTCGCGTGTACATTTTACCCTCATAAAGAACAAATCCCTCGCCCTCTATTTCAGTCTCTCTCTCTCTCTCTCTCTCTCTCTCTCTCTCTTTTTCTCTTCCTCTTTTCCTCCACCTTTATCTTAGAGCGATTTCTTCAGCACGTAGAGCACACATCCACGAATGGAGAATTGCAAGAAGCAGTCTCGAGCTCTCGAAGTGAACAGAGCCACGCTACTGCAGGATACGAAACACGTAAAGGTGCTTGCAATCTTCTACGTTTGTTGTCAAACGAGTTCAATCGGGAAAACAATAAACTGATGTGGGTCATTCCCTAAGAACGCTGAATGAAAACTCTCGAAGTGCCAGTCGTGCATTATCAAAACTGTTTTCCGCTTTTGTTTTTTTTTTATAATTTGTTGCTCGTACTCTTTTGAACTAGGCATCTGTCGATTTACTTTTCAACAAGTTATCCATATTTATGAAAGACCGGAAAGAAGGCAAAACTGACGTTTTTTTAGAGTATAATAAAAGGAATGAACATTTTTAGGGAAATTGTTTCAGTATATATTTGAATATTTAAAAAAATAATATTTACAAAATATTTGTATACAAAATGATTTAATATTTTAAACAAATTATTTAAAAAACAAAAATCCGTCAGTGAGGATAACATTTCTCGTGAAGTATTGAAATTTGAAAAAAAAAGATAAAAACAATTTAATCTACATATTATTGGCTATACAGGTACGAAGGGATTTTTTATACGATCAAATTTTTTATATAAAATACAATTAATATATTAAATATATTTTTATATATGTAAATAATTATATATTTTCTATAAAGAAAAATTTGATTAAAAAAAATTGAATCAAATTTGACCGATCAATTTTGGTACTGATTTCAAATGAAGTACCACTTTTCAACGAAGTATCCATTTTGTTTCATTTTTCCCAATCCTCCTTCGTTATTTTACAGATATTTCGCGATGTCTATTTTTCATGGCATTTTGTCTTTGTGTTTCTTGGCTCCTCCCCCCCTCCAGCTCAACCTCCCTTCTTTTCTTCGATTTTGCTCTTCCTAGTTTGGCTAAGATTCAAAATACTCGGACGGTATCACGTACCCGTAATGCTAAGAGGGATGGATTCCAGTGGCCCCTCGACTTTATCGGCTATTACTCTGGCTGCCTGCCAGCCAAGAAACGAATGTCGACGAGACATACGTTAATAGGGTTATTTTCGTTTGGGATGGGAGAGGTCACATGTTAAAAGTGGCAATGAAGAAGAGGGGGGAGGGGGCACGTATTTATTTCGTACTTCAGAGTTCTCTAAGATCTCTATCGAAAATAGAGAGAGAAAGAGAGAGAGAGAGAGAGGGAAGAAAGATGAAGACTAATTTTCGAACATCCCTCAACGCGTTTCACCACATCGCATTTAATTACGTTACGAGGACGCGCGAATGTCCAAACATACAAATCCGAAACAATTTAGCAACTTAATAATCACCGTTAATTAATCCAAAATAATATTGTAGTCCGCGTCACGAGCGATTAAATTTTCAGATAATAATAATAAACCATTTTTTAATCATAATTATTACATAATAAAAGGTGCGAAAATTAATTACATTTATTGTCGGATGACGGTTTTTTTATTTACAAAGAAACTTTATGCTTTTCTTAAAAAAAACGTTTCATTTTTAACTCGTTCGTACATAATTTGCTGCATTTTGGATAACCCGGGAAATGAACTCCCGAATAAAGCGAAATACAAAAAAAAATGTCGAAAACGTTATTTACTCGGTTCCGAAGGGAGCGTCATTCGTTCCCTTTTCGAAGTTCCAAAGACGAATTATCAAGATCATTTGAGGGAAAAAATAAAGAAAAAAAAAAATGAAAACTACGCCGTCGAGCGGTCACCGCACCAAGTACTGGCCGGGGATCAGCTTGGATCGTACTTCGGCCACGCCCGGTGATCTAAAGTCGGTGACTTTACGAGGGAGGCTGATAGGTACACGCTGACGTGAAAACTTATTCATTCGTGTTTATAATTAGAGACGTCCGCGTGACGCGTTTTCACGAAACGAATGAAATATAATCGGGCGAAACGGGTAGTGGGTCAAGCGAGACCATCAACGACGAGAAATCTTTACGGCCCCGACGACTGGCTGATGAAAGCCAATACTTGTCTCGCCAACAAAATTACAAATCGTATTCACAAAATATCAGTTGCAGGAGAGTCTGATGCATAGTGAAGTTTCCACTTATCTGTCATCGGAATTTATCTATCTATTTATTTCTTCCTCTAGGAAGCTTCTTTCTCACTACAATATACCCCATTATGATGTTATATTAATAATAATAATAAAATTAACAAATAAAAATAATAATAATAATAATTCGAAGATACCAATAATAATATTGATAAAATTAGTAAACTAATAATATTTAGTTTGTAACGTATTTTCCCTTTTTTCACCACGATAAAAACAAACGAAAAAAAAAAACAATATTAATAGTAATAAATTAAGTAACAATAATAATATGAAAAATAAAATAAATGAAATAATAATATTATTAATAATTTTTAATAATCTTAATAATAATAATAATTTTCTAACACGTAAATTCACAAATTTATTCCTTACTCATTGTTCCTAGAGTTGGGCTGAAATTTCTCGTAAAAATGAGAATTAAAAAATAAGCTCGACGAGACATCGCGTTCCCATTATTGGTTTCGTATACGGATGAATTTTTCCAGAGCGGCGTTTACTCTACTCGTGACTCGAGGAGGTCTCGAGAAGGGTTTTTCCGGACGAGAAAAGCGTCACGGAAAGCTTTTCATCGAGAGGTGTGTTTTTCCACTTTTCCCTCGTTTTTCTTTATTTTTTCACCACTATTTAAATTGCGGTACTCCGAGGAGAGTCGTCGAGGTCTTTGCAGTGTCAGAGGGCCATTCGGTCAAGGTCGAACGCTCGCAAGAAATTCACCGGCGTTTTCGTTTGTTCGTTTATTCTTGTAACCCCCCACCCCTTTCAATCCCCTTTAGACCTTCCGTTTTCCATCGATGGTCCGAAAAACGTCACGTTGATTCGTAACGTTTGCCATTTGCCGAACGACCCGGTCCAGCCTTAATTATTGAGGGGCCCTCGTTGAACGAAGGAATCGAGGATCGAGACCCGTGATCTTTTCTCGTGACAAATACGCCCGATCGGTTTGTACACCAATCGTTCGTTTATTGCATCGGGCTAATGGGAGCGGGCTGGAACGAAAGATGCCACTTTATTTTTATCGTCGATTACAGATGCTGCGGAATTTTTGTTTTTTTTTTAAGCTCACAAAGGGAATTGTAAATACCTATAGAAATGGATTTACCAATAATTGGAAATTCGATAAGCATTGAACTCTTTTAATGACAATGATTATTGATATTTACTCTCATTTTTATTATTTGTTATATATTTGTAATTTTTATATATTAATATATTTATTTTTATTATTTGTTATATATTTATATTTAATATTTATTATATATTGTCATTATTGTTTTACTTTCGATAATAATTATTATTACTATTACTAATATTATTGTTTCAACTTATTTTTGTTATTTATTATCTTATTTCTTTTCACTGCATATCAATAATTATTGATTATATATCACTTTGCTGTTTATTTGTAACTGTTATAAATATTCATAAATACTGATACGAAATCGATAACGAATTCTACAATGAAAATTTAAAAAAATGTTTAACCAAAACCAAAAACGTCGAACTTTGCATTAAAAAAATTATCTAATATAAAAAACCATAATTCGTTATTATTTCTACCATATTATTCATTATGTCATTTCTGTTTATTATATATTATTCATTACTTATTTATGTTTCTCCAAAAAAAAAACAGTTGAAAAATTCTCGAATAAAAAAACTGTGCTTTGTTCTTAACAAACATAAATCGCCCTTTCCCCCCTCCCTTCTCTTAAGATACAAGATGTTCACAATTCGTAAAAATAAAGAAAAAAAAAATCTATCGGTCGATCGAAATTGCAATGTGAGGTTAGGAAACTTGGAATTGTCCTGGAAACGAGTTACGAAAGTATCGGTTCGGGAGCGTGGAAAACCAGTGCCAAACGGTGAGAAACCGTCCTTTTTCGACAATGCATACGAAAGGTAAAGAGAGCGGTGCAGTGTGTCTCGCGCGTATCCGATAAATCGATTTGGTCCGTCCGGAGGCGATGCACGCGACGGAGGATGAAAAAGAGGAGGAGAGTTCGAAGAGGGAAGGAAGGGAGAGGGGAATTTACGAACGTACGTGTGGCCGAACGTGGTAATACAGCAGTCGTTTTCACAGGCTGCCAATCTCTGTGCCATACTTTATCAGGAACGTCTGGAGGATATGTACCGCGCGGGTCGACTGTATTTGGGTCAAAGGACAAAGGTGTGAAGTTAGGAAAACGTGAGAGGTCTGATGCAAAAGGAAAGAGAAAGAAATAGGATGATGGGCGAAGGTGGGGGGGGGGGGGATTTGTATACTATAAATGTAAAAACGAAAAAAAAAAGTATTTTTTATTTAATGGTGGGAAATTTAATTTGTTCCACAAATGAACAAACAGTTTTTCGAAATGTTATTAATTTTTTAAATAAATTGAATAAGGTTTTCATTTATAATAGTGTAATAATGTTTTTTTTTTGGGGGGAGGTTTTTTTTGCTGTTTCAATTAAAATTGGTTGTTCGATGTCCTAGGAGAGGATAAATGAGAAAGCAAAGGGGATGTTTCTTAACAAAAATGATATCGGTTTTTAAGTAAAATGTACGGAACCATTGAAAGTGAAAATAAATAGGAAATCAATTTTTAAGCATATATGAATTTCCGGAATAGATAAATAGAAAATTGTTTTTCAATCATGAGCAAGTTTTTCCAAATAAAATCTTACGAATTATTTTTTTTCAAATAAAACACGTTTTCTTTTATGATAACAGCTTTATGATATACATAATAGCTGAGAAATAAATATAAGGGAATTCATGTATTTTTCAAATAAATAAGAAATTAATTCGAAAAAAAATGCAAGTATTAAAAAATCGACGATAAAATTTTTAAAAAAAGTGGCTAAAGAGTACACGCGATGTGGAAGAGGAGAGTCCGTTTGTACGCATCATCCCTCGAGCGAGACCCTCTCAGGGGTGAACACGTTTTTTCTCCTCGCTCTTTCTCTCTCTCTCTCTTTTAGTTTTTTCTCCCCCCTCTTTCTCGCTCACTCCACTTTTCCCATTGCAGCGTACTCGCCATCCCGGGGAACTTTCGACCCGGCGCGAAAACTCGTTCGCCTTTGGCGATTTTACGTCATTTTCTTTTTTTTTCAGCTTCTTTTCTCTTTCCCCTTTTTTTTCCATCGTTTTTCCGTCCTCGTTCTTCTTTTTCCCTCCCTCTTTCCTTTTATCTTCTTTCTTTCGTTTTTATTTCCTCTTCTTTGCGCTCGTCCACTTGTTCTTTATGTCCTTTCATTTGGGATTTTCTATAACGCTCTCTTTATCCGTCATTCATTGCAGAGGTTGAGTAAGGATGATGGAAAGAGAAAAAAGGGTGGGGGGTCCATTCTCCTCTTCGATCGCGATCCTACGAGGAAAATATCCGAGGAGAAAAGAGAACGAAAGAGAAAGAGAGAAATACACGTAAAAGCGATAAAAAAAACGAGAGGGAAGTAGTGGGGGGGGGGGGGCGAAAGAAAAGAGAGGAAAAGAGGGATAGAGAGGTTTGCCGTAGGTGGAAATGAAAAGCGATCGTACGATAGGAAATCGGGAGCAAAATCTTTTTGAAGTATCGAGAAAAATATCCGAAGTATAGGTACAAGTTTGTGTACGTGAATATTTATGATTGACTGTAAAACGGAATTTGTAAATAGCGGTTGGATGTAGAGGGACACGTGTCAAAGATTGCTTCGAAAAATATCCAAAAAGGTTGGACGAAAACGAAAAAAGGTTAGGCGAAAGAAATCGATTGATGTTTTTATTGATTTATATATATTTTTATTTATATATATTTATTTATATATCCGTTTTATATACATTTACATTTTTCTTAATAAATCGAGAATATTGATGATATGTTTTATTCACCGATTACGTAATTCGAAATTTACGTAATCGATAAATCACTTTTACGATGTGTTGTCATTGAGGACGGAATAATAAATAAATAAAATGTATTTTTCTTAATAAATGAGTTTTACATGTTTATATAAAATATATATATATATTTTTTTTTCTTTTCATTTTTTACTTTCTTATAAACATTGATATTTTTAATAAAGAATAAATAAATTGAATTTATTATATATTTTATTTATCAATTACGTAAATTGAAAATTAATTGAATTTATATAAATACGTAAATAAATAAATAGAACCGTGGTTAAACGAATTATGATTGGTGGATGTGACCGATATGGAATTGTGAATTTTATTTAACCATTGCTGTGGTGACTTTTTAAGAATTTTGTTGTAGCCCGTCTAACAAAAAACCCAAACAAATAATAAGAGGGGATGAAAGGAAACGTTTATCCCTTTGTTCATCCACGTGACACAATTGCCTGATGCATTCACATTCGTAATCCCCCTTCAGAATTCGTAATCCCAAAACGTAACGCAGTTGAGCGAGAAACTGTGAAGGTACGAAACGTAGCATAGATCGAGGCTTGGCAGTATTCAAAAGCGAAATGAGAGGACAAGCTAACTGGAGATGTGTTCTTATTCACGTATGTACGTAGAACAAACTTCCTCGTCAGGAAATTCTATCGTCTGTGCAACTCAGAGCTAAGTAACTGGAATGCAACTCACGTTTGCATTCATTCGTAATTCCATTGAACACACGTTGAAACACCGCTCGTTTCGTTTTTTTAAACAGAATTCAACATTCGGTCCTCCAAAAAAAAAAACTATTTTTTTAGGAATTTTTTACCAGACTATGAACAAAGATATTGATGACCTGATTTTGAAGGTGACTCGATTTGGGCACCCCACTAATTATTGTTACTTCAAACGCTGTTCACAGTGATCCTCAATTTGCCTGTAAATTACCAATAATTTGATACTTTGAAGTATATTCACGATGTTCCTTGATTGGCTCAAAGTGCCAATAATTGGGGATGTCTTACCCTATAATTATTGCCGTAACGATTTCTCGAGAGTTTTTCGACAGCTTTATCATGATTTTTTCGTTTTTTCGAGTTTTAGTAATTTTCAAACAATTTTTTAAATAAAAAAATAAAAATACATTATTTTTATATTTTCATTATAAAAATAGTTTAAATAAAAATATAAAAATATAGTTTCTTTATATTTTTATTTTTTTAAAATGTTTAAACAATATACACATTTTTAAAAATATTTTATTTAAACAATTTTTTGAATGAAAATATATGAATACATTTTAAAAATATTTTAATTTTAATAATTGTTTAAAAACTAAATAAAAATTATTTGAAAACAATTTTTTAAATAATTTTTATTAAATGACAAGCCTGCACTCAAGAAATTCCGAGTTGAACGAAGAAAGCCAAAGGGGTTGTTTCGAAAAATGGAAGGTAGCAGGGGTTTTGAGGGGGAATGGTTGGGCATTGAAGAAAGGGCGAGAAAAAGAGTGTACTCACTTACCCGCTTAACTCTAGCGAAACTCTCGTTTCCCAAAGAGCTCAAAGTGCCCCAGACACGATCCTCGACTCTACTTGGCTAAAGCCTCTCCGACCGAGTGATCCGTGCCCACTTTTCGTTACGTGGTGCGCTCATCGCGCAGTTGGTACAACAGGAAACGCGCGACCACTTCGGCGCGACGTCGGAACGTCGGAGAAAGCGAAAGAATAATCGAAAAGAAAACGAAAATGGGCCAAAAAATAATTCTCCTTTGCGAAAGTAGGCAATAATTCCATCTCATTAAAAAAAAAGATTTTAAATCATTAAAAACAAATCAATAAAAAAGTATTTTTAAAAAACGACATTTTACGAGAAACAATGATTAATAATTATGTATTTAAAAAAAAAGAACAGGAAAACAACAAAAAGGCAAAGAAAAATGGAAAGCGAAAACGATTTTTATTTTAAATAAAAAAAATCATTAAAATTATCAAAAAATTATACATTAAAAAACTATAAAAATCTCAGCTGCCCCAATTGGATTCCCATTGGGCATTGCTTGACGAAAGCTTTTCCACACCTCCCTCCCCTTCCCCATTTCGAATTCCCGGACTTTTCCTTCTTCTCCCGTTTTCCCTATCTTTTTTTCCCTAGATGATATAGCCTCCGTTTTTGAGGGGATACGTCAAGATTTTTGGGGTAAACGTGAGGAAATGAGTATCGTGAGAATACGAAAAACCTAACATCTGTTTTCCGAGCACGTGCGCCCAGAAAACCGTATACTACGTAGAATAAAATTAAGTGTTCCATAGAAGGGTTTTGGTGGGGCGGAAGGGGGTGGGGAATTTGGGGACCGGTGGCCTTTGTTTCCACTGTTTTTTTTTTTATTTTGTTCCGTTTTCCATTCGCTAACATTTTTTTGCCCCCCTCCCTTCCCCGCCTCTGTTCCTGAGGTACGAAGACGAAAGGTGGGAAGCAAAAAGTCGAGGAAAGGGGATAAACTTAGACTCCCTTAAAAATGAGAAAAAAAAAGAAAGGAGAAGAAGCTTCAACGAGCTTTTTGTACGAATGTGGAGCATCTCCTGGCTATTACTTTGGAACGAATGTTGCGAGAGAGAGAGAGTGGGGAAGGGGGTCGGAGAGGGTAGTTTGAATTGGTGCGAAAGTGCACAAGGGAGAAGGGAGAAACTGCTCAAGCTTCGCCAAGGAACTTTCCGTTTTATCAGTGCATGAGAAGGTTGCGCAAACTTCTGTACAATTTTCTGCAGACGTTTCTGCTTTGCTCTCACCGCGTGTGTATATATACATGTACGCGTGTGTATATATATATATGTGTGTGAAAAAATCCCAGGAGTGAATAATATCCATCATAATTCGTAAACAGACGCGATCGTATATACGAGCTTCGGTCACACGAAATACAATGACTTGTTAAACTTCGCGATCTACGTACCTTCGATTTTCGATGTTTGTTTGTTTGGGTGTTGGTACACGTTTCTCCAACGTACGTTGACGTTATCGGTCATTTCGCATGTTTGGTTTTTTTGTTTTTATAGGTACGAGGGAGTAGACGTGTGTTTCGATTGTTGGCTTTTGTTTTGCCATCGAAAACGATAATGCACTTGCTCATCCAGAGATCCTTTCAGAGATCATTCTAGAAGTAATCCCAAAGGTCAGATGGATCAAATGACTTCTAGAATATAAATCAGTCATTCTAGAGGTCATAGCAAAGATCATATGGATCAAGTGACCTCTACAATGTATATAGGTCATTTTAGAGATCAGGTATAAATCGATACATAAAAATAGGTCATTTTTGAGGTCATTCGATTCATATAATTTTTGAAATGACCTTTGGAATGATCTCTGGAATGACCTCGGAAATAACATCTGCGTTGACCGGAAAACGTTCTTTTTTTCTTCTTAAATGACTTTTTTCGTATTTCCGTCTAATATTTATCAACAATATTGTTTTACATATTCGTATAGCCATATTAATATTAATATTCCGCAGATAGGAAAAGTTGCGCGTACATCAATGCGCAAAGCCACGCGTTTGCGAATATATACATATATTCAAGCGTCCATTCCCGAAAGCCATGCGTGAGAGGGCCGAAGAGGGGTTCAAAGAGACCACGGAACTCCGTCGTTAAATCGGTACGAACTCGACGCGCACGTATCTGCCCCATTCGAATACCGCGCGTTTCGATTTACGGGGGCCCACGCCCATCTCGCAAATGTCGCAAGCTCGATGCTGCATAACCACGAGCGGACAGCTCAGCAAACGTGGCTCGTTTCACGAGCTTGTAATTACTCCGTTACATTTCCATTGAAATTTTATTCGCTAGTTAATTGTTGGATAAAGCGTGTAAATTTACGAAAATGATACAGTGTTGACTTTAGACGATAACGAATGTTTGTATGAATCACCATTTTTATTTTATTTGATTAATTTCTTTTTTTTTATACGTATATTTTTGATAATTAACAAAATTAAAGACTAACGTTAGTAACACGGTCACTCTAATACAATCATATTTTAAATATTGCTACGTAACGTTTAACGACAATTGTATTTAAATCATTTAATTATTTTAATAATGAATAATCATGCATAAAAAATGATTTTCGTTTATTAGAAAATCGTTTATCATTGTTTTTATTATAATCGAATGTAAAAATGTTAATATTTATATACTTATTAACATTATTATTATTTTATTCGATAAATTATCAATATTATAGTTTATACATTGTTATAAAATATTTTATACATTATTTTATAAATTATGATTATTTTCTTATTTATTATCATTATTATTATGGCATTGTTTTAGAATCCAGGATGATTAGAATCGAGAATGATGTATTTGAAACTAGGAAAAATCTTTTCTGGGAACCTTTCAATTCTTCGCTGGTCTCATTATTTTTCTCCTCTCGAATGGAAGGTTAAGGATCCCTTTTTGGCACGGAGCCCACTGTACGTGTTCTTGGGGCCAATTGGGGCGTCAACGGAACCTTCAGTGTATGCGACTATGTACCGACTTAAATATATTTGAAAGATACATTTTATAGGCATATAAAAATCGAGGGATGGGTTTGAGTGTGTACAAAATAGAAAGTGTTTCCACCCTTTGTGCAGTTTGGAAGCGTGCCATATGTACACATTGTAAATACTTTATTCGGACGCGTAATAAAACTGTCAAGTCGATTGTTTAAAGGGTTTATCCATTTTTGTAAAATTTGTCCAAATTATTTTTATTTTAAATAAACATTTTTTCCAAAATATGCTGTTTTGGGGGAAAAAAATGATGATACTTTTTTTGTTCAACAATTTCATAAAAAAATACATTGTTTGATGTAAACAAAAATTAAGATTATTTTTCGTTGTAGAATTTCTTCGAAAATATATAATTGTTCGAGAATAGAACGCGGTAAATATTCGAAAGTGTAACTTCTGTCAGAATCGAGTCGATTTTTTCTGTTCGTTTGGGTTCGTTCGTTTGGTTTCCAGCTTTTCAGCGGGACTTGCAAATCCGAATATTTATCAAAAGTACAATTCTTTCTTTTTCGTACAATTAAAAAACAGAGTATATTATTTTTATAGAAAAAGGGCATATATTACGATCGTTGATTTCTTGAAGATTCAGTTCCAAGATATAGAGCTTATGTGTACAGAAATGTTGAAAACGTTTGAAAAGGTTAAAGCCGAGGGGGTGGAATTGTCGTCAACAGAATTTAAACGGGAATATGAAAGGTGGTAAAAAATCGTCTCATCGATATTTCAACGGGTCGAACGTTCGACGCTTGAAAGTTTGGATTGGAAGCGACGCCGTTCCGACTGTTAAGGTCGAGGACGCGACTCGTCGGCACAGAGCTCGCCTCCGGCCTCAAGAAATCGACGGGTTAACGTTCGACGCCACATTTCGCTCTCGCACATTTCACCTCCTCCATCGTTCCCATATTACTCGTTATTAATTCACCTCGGGTCAGCTGTGCTATTCGAATCACGATCGTAACAATAATAGCGAGGCTCGATCGCCCACGTCCATATCCGGACGCCGGGGACACCCGATTTCATACGATAAGCGAAACCGATTAGCCGAAAGGACCTTGAGGCAGGATACCACATTGGGCCCTCAATAAAAAGGTCTATTTTTTGTTAATTTTCTACGAGATTACGATTAAAGCTATTGACGCAAGATTTTTTAGGCTTGAAAAATACAAGCTTGAAATACATCAAAAACATTTTTATCGTACGCTTTATGCACTTTTAACGTGCACAAATACCGCTCGAATGCAACGCTTCGATCAGTAGGGTCTTCGTTCCTGTTGAAATTTCAAGCAATCTCCGATCCAAAACGGAAAAATTTTTCATTTTTACGCTCGACTTATCTCTAACAACCGACTGAACTAGAAGTATTAATGTTCATACATAAATAACAAAATGGCCGCGAAGTAAAAGGAAGGAAAACAAATTTTATGATTTTTCACTGCTTTCTGACAAAAAAAAACATAGCGATAATCAAGATTTTTTAATAATTCCAGCTTGGTCGCTTTCTACCGGTGTATCACACGTGTGGCTAAAATTTCGTAACGATCGGTTCAGTAGTTTCGCAAATATTAGCACGAAGCGATGTTGAAAAGTGTTTTAGAGACAAACGCGTTCAAACTTTTTCGCAAAAAAAAAAATATTACGAAGAAAAATTAACTTTCGTTTGATCAGCGATACCTGCGCCATTTTGGAAAAATATTCTTGAACATATTTACTTTCGAAAAAAGGAAATTGATTTTTTCAAAATCCTAGATTATTGCTACCCCTTAAAGTTCGATCGAACGTGCGTCTATCGCTTTAAGTAGCTTCCAATAGATATATCTACTTCGATAGCTTTAAGAGTACCCTGAAAAAAAGAGGAATAAAAAAACCATCCGTCTATCAGTTAGGGTGTAGGATTTATTGCACGGTAAGAAGAGAGCACCCTTGGACAAATGGGGATGAAAAAGAAAAAAAAATCGAAGCCTAGCTTGGTAGGCCCTTTATCGACTTCTACAGAGTCCCGGACAAATTTCTTCGACCCGAAAGAGCTTATGGACGAGATTCGATATTTTCGAAATTTCATCAAAAGTAATTGAATTCCTCCGTCGTCCGCTGGTTCCGTCGTAACTCAAAACTTGCGCGAAAGGCAAGATCAAAGACGGCTCATTGACGAGCGAAAATTCGATCGAACATTCCTTTGCGAATAAAGTTAATAAATAAAAACAAAGATCGCTACGGTTCAGTAAAATTATGAAAAAAATGGAAATGCGAATTAATAAATTAATCAAATAAATTCATGAAAAACGAACCAATCAAATAATCGAAAATAAACGAACAAACAAATGAAATATTTTGAAAATCTAACTAATAAAATTAATAAAGCAATAAATCAATCTAAAATAAATAAAAATGAAAAGATACAAAAAAATAAATAAAATAAATAGATATCAAAGAAAATTAGTAAGTGAAAGAAAAAATAAAATAAATAAACAAATAAACAAACAAAATAATCAAATATAAATAAATAAAAATAAATTTCGCGACATGACTGTACTTTTTCGTGTCTTCTCGTAAAATTGCCGATGCCGAGGCTGCCGATACAGAAAGCACAGGGGAAGGCGAAATACCCTCCCCTTGGATGCGCGGATTTTTGGCAACGGAAATGTGGGTTTCCGCGCTCCTTTTTCTTGGTCCAATTTTTCTTGGCGTTTATATCGTTGTAAGGCTCGGGCGTGACTCGACCTCTTTTGCAAGGAAGAAATTGGGGCGGAAGGACAGTGGAGTTCGCGTACGTCGTTACCCTCTTTTTAGGCTGGCAAACGAGATGATAAAGCGTTTTTCCGGTTGATATGAGCTAAGGAACCGAGTGGAAAGCACAAGTATATTTTTATCAATTGATTACTCATCATTATCACAGAAATGATCGAAGTTGATCGGCAGGTTAGCAGTCAATTCGAATAATGACAATCCGAAATATGTTGGATAAAGTCTTGAAATTCACGTAAAAATAATGAATTTCTTTTTTCACAACCTGATGCGTATATCGATATATTAATATATAATATACGATATATTGATATATGATATATCAATGCATGATATATTGATATATGATACACCAATGCATGATATATTGATATATGAAATATCAATGCATGATATATTGATATATGATATATCAATGCATGATATATTGATATATGATATATTAATGCATGATAGATTGATATATGATATATCAATGCATGATATATTGATATATGAAATATCAATGCATGATATATTGATATATGATATATCAATGCATGATATCGCGATAAATGGGTCACCCTAAATGTGCGTAATCCTGTATGAATGTACTAAAGCCATCTTATGGGTGGATATATGTATATATACACGAAGTACGGTGTACTATCTAGGATGGGAGTACAAGGGAAGCGCAGGGGTGGAGAATAGCAGATCGATGCACGTGGCGCCCGTCGCAGCCTCCGCAGTCTGCGGAATAACGCCTGGATAAACCCCCCCCCCCCTTGTCGCTTCTTCGCCCGGCGCCCTCGGCGCTCGCGATTCCCGTGCGATTTCATCCCTCTTGTCTCTGCACCCTCTCAGCATTCCTCTATCGTTCTCTCTTCATCCCCTGCTCGGAAGTTTTCTCCCGAAAGCACAACGTAAATACTCGTGAAGAAAGAATTTGTGCTGCGTCTACGCTAATTACAAGATCGAGGCTCGAAAACAATTGACTTGCTCGAGGATGCTTCATTATGGACGGTTGCTCGTGTAACACGCGACGAGATGGCCTGAATTCATCAATTTGAGAGTAGCGCAGTATCAAGTGACCTGATACGTTGGAACGGATCAAGTTTAGTTCTAATTGGGATGTATTTTTTATGAATAACGAAAAAACAAAAAATATTGGAAATAAAATTTGTTGATTTTTAACGATAATAATTGTTAATTAATTACTGATTAATTAAATTGAGTGTATGATAATTAAAAATGATTCATTAAGGGAATGACGAACACGTTCATAGTCACATCGAAAATTGAAATTGGTTTCACCAGAACTCAAAATCTTATCGACCGTCAAGAAAATTCCGTTTAACAATTTTCTCACTATATTTTGACTTGTCACTTATTCACTGTGCTAATTCGTAACCTCCGTCGCTACGATAGCTACCGTAAGCTGCAGCAGAGAAAAATGTCCAAAAACTATTCCAGAAAGGGTTTTTCTCATTTTTCCAGTCTAATTTTGCACTTTCGTCAAAAACTCGGGCATATTCGAAGTCAGCGGAAAATTTCCGATCAAATAGACCCTTTTGAGTGGTTAAAAACGGAAAAAAAAGTTTTCAACTTCCCCCGGCCACTTTGCCGGAATTTTGAAAATCACGAAATTTCAAAAGGTTGTAGAGTGAGCTCCTTATATGCTATAGGCATTCATTTGGAGGGTTTGGAAAAAGTTTTTGCCTAACTTAAATAATGGCGTTGGATTCGTATCGATATCTCTAATAGTTTTCCCGGATAGTTTACTTGAAAAATCGCAAAAAAAGAGGCAAAGGGGTATATAGAAGTATGGAAAAATTTGCAAAAATCGATGGTCCAACTTTGAAATTCTGCCAAAAATCGAAAAATCATCGGATATTAATGATTAAAAAACCAATTTGAAGAGAAAATCATAACGAAGAGATTGAGATCAAAGTGGAGTCCCAAACCCTAAAGGAAAAAAAGTTATCGATGATTAAGAGAAAAAACGTTTATCCCTCAAAAATCAAAAAAAAAATTTGTTTTTTAATATTTTTTTTATTGACCCATTTTGATGTAATTTTATCTCCTGAGAACGAATCTACCATTCATTTTCTCAAAAACCCAAAATTCCAATGAAGAAAATGTAAAAAACTTCTAAAATCACGATTTTTTTTGCTGTGTGCAGTGTTCTCGACAAAAATTCGTTGATATTCGTGATCAGCTGAAAATTTCCGATTATATAAACCTTTTTAATACTTTCAAAACAGAAAAAAAAATGTTCGACTACCCCGGCCACTTTTCCGGAATGTCAAAAATCACGAAATTTCAAAAGGTCGTAGGGTGAGCTTCTTACATGCTATAGAGATTCAATGGATGCGGTTGGAAAAGGTTTTTGCCTAACTTAAACAATGGCGTTGGATTCATATTGATATCTCCTATAGTTTTCCCGGAAAGTATACACTACTTATATGTATGTGAGTATCGGTCACACGCGTACATGTACGTGTGTGTTTTCGTTGGGACGAAACTATGCGCGTCTTTTCTCCACGCTGCGCTCGTAACGAATCCACACGTATGTAAACAAACACGCGGGCACGCGGGCTGTATTTTTCATTCAAGAATTCCGTCATTATCTTTCAGTAGGTACGTCGCAATTGCAAAAACTGAACGTTCCTTTATTTTTAAGTTTCCCAAGTGTGTTAAAGTCCTTCGAAATGTATTTTATTGTTAAATCACGAGACTTTTATTTTACGTAGCACAATTTCTCTCATTTATGTTCTCGTTTTCCAAATAAACGTGGCGAAAATATTAAGAAATCGAGAAAGAAAAAATCGTTTTGAGGAAATAGCGTAATTTTTGGCCTTAAAAAAATGTTATTTAAACACGGAAATCCGAAGTCTTCTTTGACGAGTCTTTTCGCAATAGACGAATCGTTACGCAGCTGAGTAAAAACAAAAAGATAACCTTAGGGAAAATGAGGCGAGAGAAGCGAGTCCGAAATGAGGGACAGGGACGTAAAAATCGGTTGACTGAACTCGACATGGTCAGACGATGTGGAGGCTCCCTTTGAAGCTCTCCTGAACGCGTTTCTCCATTTCTACGTGCATAATAGCATGTAATATATATCTCCTGGGTACACATTTGCACGGACCGTAAATTTTCGTATTACCAGCTCGAAGATTTTCGACTTGCAAAAGTTTTCCACGTATTCGATTTCCCTCTTATATGTTTGTTCCCCCGTCCAGTTAAAGTTTGTGTCCACCAGAGTGTGCGAAGCGACGAAACGAAAACTGCAATGGAGGAAAAGAAAAAAAAATCCCGAAAAAAAATCGTAATACAGTTTGTTCGACAAAAGCGTGTACGGCAAAACTCTATAATTATTCAAATAGAAACATTGAAAAAAAGATGGGGACCTACTATGCGATACGAACCTTGATGCTTCATCGTTTTATTTATATTCAATTTAATTTAATTATTGTATGACACATTTAAAAAATGTGACACGCGATTTGTTGTACGTTTTTTTTTGTACTTTTTTGAGTTCGTCGTTCGAGGCACGATCGTAACGAAATAACTTTCGCTAATTGAAGAAAAAAGTTTGCTGTAATAGCAACCGAGCGAAGATTTCTAAGGACGAAAAAGGTCGAGTTTTACCCTTAAATTATTTATTGCGTTCCTAATTGTACATATTCGTGACACGTAGCCTGGAATCGTCCAATCAAATTAACGAATTCTCATTTTCGTGTCTGTTATATTTATACAAATGTATAAACATAAAACGTATAGATAAAAAAATATTTATATAATCTGTGATTTCATTTCTTCCATGTTTCGATATCGTGAGGTTTGTCTTATGGGTTTTTTTCGTGTTTCAAAATTGTGACGTATCGAAATTGAGATTTTTCATTTTAACGAAGTCCCATCTCCGATCTTTTTTCTATTTAAAAAAATACATTTGGTTGAAAACGCCATTATTCATTGACGAATACAAATTTTATATTTGTGTTTGCATGCACATTGTTATCGAGTTTCAGGTTGTCATCGGAATCGAAAAGTTTTTTTTTTAAACGGCACTTTTCAAAAATGAGTCTTGATATTTGATACGCGTTGTAAATCATTCCGAAAAGACACTAAAAAAGAGAGAAAAAAAAACGGTTCTCGTTATTTTTCGTCACTTGGCGTGTACAAGCGAGCGATGTACCATTCATTTCGAAAATCACGGAGGTTTTTGTGTACACGTGAATTCTCTCTGATTTTAACGAGCTGTTCGCGTTCGCTCGTACCGCGATGTATTCTTTTTCTTCGGCGTACCGGCAGTACGTATCCCGCGAGTCGAAGCTAGTTCTAAAATTAAGGTGGACGACAGAAATGATGAAGAAAAAAGGAGGAGAAAAAAGCGTCGCAAACATCTCGGTGGATGTCTAAAAATATTTTTTTTTTCACATCGCAAGACGACGGTTCGTTTTTTTGCGAGGATTTTTTTTCTGGGTTTTTATTTAGCTCGGTACGAAGCTCCGTTGCTTCGGGCGCCCAGAGAAATCGAAATAGATAGGCGATGTTTATTTTCTAAATAAAGAAAAGGCAGGTGAGCGACAGCGGGGGGGGGGGGGGGGGAGATTTAATTAATGAATTAATTGTACATTTCCGTGCAATAGCTATATGGATGATGTTCCAAAAACCAACGATAATATTGTAAGGTCTTTTCAAAATTTTTCGCGCTTTTTTGAAACTCATCGAAATATCTTTCGATAACTCAAGACTTTCAAATATCACAGCTGCGAGAACGGATATTTTGGAAATATTACTAGTAAAAAAAGATAATTTTTTAAAAATTAAATGTTACTGAAAAAGTGTTATTTAGTTTTTTTAATATTACCAAAATTAAATATTACATATTTTCATTGTACAAAAAGTATATTTAGCTTGAATATTGCTAAAAAAAAAATCGTGCTATCAATAATAATCAGCTGAGGAATATCGGTTCGAAATAGCTAAAAATGTTCGGGATGCAACTGTAACCCTTAAAAACATCGTTTGGACGATATTGCTCAGTTTTCACTCGATCGGTCGATTTTCATTAATAGCACGATTTTTTAATAATTTTAATTTGAGTTTCTCAACAATTTTGTAATTTTTCATGTTTATTAATTTTCGTGATTTTAATAATATCAGTTTCTCAGTCATTTCAGTTTTGTTTGTGGGAATTCTAGTTTGTTAGTAATTTTTACAGCTGTAATAAGTATTGAAACGACACTGGTATTGACGTAATATTTGATTATGATGAATCACTATGAGCCGGTCTGTCGTCGTTACGAGTACTTGTGTTATCATCATTTTTGGTACACTCTGTATACATACGCTTCGATATATATGATTTTGATAAAGTTCATCATCACATTGCATTTTTCATTTTTTCTTTATCGGCAGACAAGGATAAAAGCCAAGCCATGATAAGTGGATCTTGGATGTTGCACCTGATAAAAGTGATTGAATATAAAGCCGTTATTTCGATTCACGTTAATTAATCATTCTCCCGTGACGATTTAATTTTCCAATTGCGTCCTCGAGTGCACATTTTGCTTTCTTTTTTCGATGATAATGAAAATATTATTATTATTATTATTATCATCGCGATAAAATAATAACGAAATTTTTTCGGTCAACATTTGACATTTCCAAATGTTTTTTTTTTATTTCCATGTCTCAAATAAAGCCAATGGATTCGGGATTACTCGAACGCGTGAAGCTTCTGATCGAATGTTCCTTTTTTTTTATTTTTTCGTACACGTACTCGGCGAAGTAACCCGCGCGTAATTAAGCCTCGAAGGATCGGTTAATTTCCCACCGCGGCCCCTACAATGCAGCCTCGTAAATCCTCTTCCCTCTGGCTACACAGACTCCCTTCGTCGAAGGATTTTGCCCTTTTTTCTCGTTTTTCGTTTGTTCTTCACTTGTATTTATTTATTTTTTTTTCTTTGTTTTTCATTGCCCGGCCATTGACTCGTGGCCGCGATTCGAACACCCGAGACGTAGCAATTACGACCCCACACTGCAAAACAATCCGGGCCATTGATCCAATATCTCCATTGGTACGTGGGGCTGATACAGTTCGCACGTTTTTCTATTTTTCTTTTTTTCATTTTTTTTCCAAGCTCCAAAGCGATGGAATACTGCTAATGCTTTGGGAAAATTGGATTAACTGAAAATATTGAATTTTACGAAGATTTAACCATTTTCCAATTGACAGTGCCATTTTTTTTAATACGATTTCGTGTGAACTCGTGGGATTACGATTTTATTGATTATTATCGATGAAACGAAGAAATAATCCCTTCCCAAGGGTTAAGATTTGACCTCTATGAACGAGGGCATCGGGAAACTGTGAAAAACCTCTTCCTGATTCCATGTTCATCCAATTCACTAAATGTTGCTTCGCACATTTTATTGCACTGCATTTTTTTCTATTTCTAAATTTGTTTTTCGTAAAATTTGAGATTAATATTGTTTAAACAGAGAAGTTAGTTTTTCGGAATGATCAATAATGATAATTGATTTTAAAAGATTGAAAAAGATTGTTTGTTTTTTTCTTTTAAATACTTTTATTGAAATGGGAACAAATTTGGTTAGCATTCGATTGTGGGTGGAAATAAAAATGTTGTCATGAGGCAGCGAACCGGACGTCCGATGAAAAAACGATTATTTTATTATTATATTTCGTGAATATTCACACGATTATTATTCTATTTTATATTGTTTATATTTATTAGGTTCTATGGATATTCAAATGATTATTATTATTATTACTTTTCTATTTTATTTATATTATTTCTTTGAATATTCTGTAAATATTCAAATGAAACATTTTTTTTTCTTAATTTTAAACAAAAATGTTATTCAACTTTTTCCCTAAAGCTTTTATTGTTAAATAATCGTGTTTTCAGTAATCATCGTACTTCAACTTTCACTTGATAAATTTCAGCGCATCATCATCGTGCCTTTCGTTCAGAAATTCATTTATTCCTACGGGACGTCTGTAAAACGTCATTCGAATTGACAATTACGGGCGATTCGGAACGGGAAAGGTACGCGATACGAATCCACTCCGTTATTGTGTTATACATTATGGAGGGTTCTCCCCGTGGTACGTACGATTTCATCGGACGGGAAAATATATTTTGCCTCGAGCGTTTGCGCTCGGAAATAAGCTCTCTTGTCTCCCGTTCTCATATGCACGAGCAGAGCGTTATAGGCACGATCTGGGAGCCACACCTTCGCAAAGTCGATCACGCAGCGAAAACCCCTTTTATACCCCCACGCCTACCCGGTCTCTCTTGTATCACGAGGGCCATCAATTCCCTTTGAGGTTAAGGGGTTAGGCTACTGAGACCACCAAACTTCCGAGTAATTTCGAATAATGATTTTTTTTTTAAATTAATAATGAAAGCTGAAACGATAATCTCGCGAAGGACCTTCTAAGTTTAGGTTGTCAATGATTTTTATATTGATTTTGAGCGTCAGGTCGATTTAAACAAAAAAGACAACTTTTTTGTATTTTTTTTTTCATTTTTTCATTTACGTATCAATATTTTATTTTTTTAATAGTTTAAACGGTCGACTAAGCTTTTTTTGCTCATAAAAAACACAATTTTTGCTGTTCGTTCGATTTTTTAAAAATGAGTTACGTCATGGTTGTTAACAACTAATGATAATGTTGAGAAGAAAAACTTGCGAAGAAAGAAGATAGATCAAATTCAATGAATTCGCTTGACGTCGAAAAATCACACAAGTGGAGGTTAGGTTTCTTACTCAACCCTTTAAAGTTGGATTGGTCACTTGACCCCTTAAGATCAGCTTATTATACGTCACGTAACCCCTTAAGCTCGGACTACTTAAATTCAAATTTGAAAATCCGTCAATTTTATTCTATTTTATTCATTTTTCTTTTTCCCTGCCACGAAAATCCAGTTTCCATTAAACAATTATTAAAGAGCATTAAGGGGTTTTTCATACAAATTGGAAAACTTCTCGGGTCGATCGTTTTATTTTTTGTTTATTTCTTTTTTGTTCCAATTTCATGGCTTCTTCCATTTTCAAGGCGGAAACACCATCGTGGAATCTCGTTATTGTTGAGCTGTCATCACACCCGCAAAGACAGGTTAGAAATTCCAGACGAAAATCCTTCTTTTTTTTCTGCACCGTTCCACTCAATCAAGAAACCATCAGAAAACTGGAACTAGGAAGTAAAAGAGACGGGGAAAAGCAGGAAGAAGCAGCCGGAAGCTCGAATTACGCGAGGAAATCTCGTCGGGCAGGTCGTTTCGGACGTCATACCTTGACGCAATTTCGACACTGATGAATCTACGGCTAGCTTTCGCTGCAGGAAGTGCAAGACTGGTGTTAATTTTTTGACACAATAAATTTCTGTTCTTATTATACATCGCTGGAAAATATTTGGTTTCCCGAAATTACTTTGAGCAATGTATAAGTATGTTTTTTTTTTTTTGTAAAAAGCAACGCGACGAAAATCAAGCTTCAACGCAGCTCAAAATGCCAGTGATCATTTTGGTGTTTCAAAAAAAAGATAATCTCTTCCGGTCCCTGCGGAAGCTTGAAATTTCGAGAAAACGATTTTTCTTTTTGTTCCCGTAAAATTCCAAAAATTGAGCGTGTCGTGACGATTTTTGGAAAGGCCCACATTTACTCCTCAAATTCCTCTAAAATTCAGAGCGTTTATACATTATATTTATCCTCATTTTTAACAATAAAATGTTTTGTAAATTATATTTATCCTCATAAATATAATTTATAAACATTTTATTGGTTATACTTTATAAATTATATTTATCCTCATTTTTAACACTAAATCATCGAACTTGTTTTTTTTTTTATAAGAAATCAATCTTTTTTTTTTAGGGTTTCAAATGTTCGAATTTTTTTCAAATTTCATGAAAATATTCAACCCTACGAAAGTTTCATTCTTACGCGAAAAATATTTTTGTTCGTTTTTTATTTTTGATTAAACGAAATCCCGGTTGGTGGATCTATTCAAATTGATCAAGCAACGTTGACTATCCTTCGTTTAAACAATAATAACTTCATTGTTTAACGACGTATTTCAATGCAAAAAAAACTCAAGCCCCCTGACACTGAGTGCCAAGTTTCTCTAAAATTTCAATTACGCCACGCCGATACTTCCGAAAAAAAAAATTCAATATCGACTCGACGTTTTTTGGACCCCAAGCAGGTGCGGGTTCATCAACGCATGTTTGTGGAGAGACAAAGAGGCGCAGGAAACTCGTTCGCTCTCTACAGTAATTCCGATCTCGCATTTGCAATTCTGGGTACCCTCATAAAACAAAGGGATTCGCAGGTGCTTCTCAGTTTTGCGTATATGTCTTCTCTATCGTTCCGTCCAAGTATACGTACGGATATTGCGCTATTCACCCGTAAAACTTGCATACGTCGCTATCGAAATGTCAGCTGAGACCATGCAGAGCTCAAATTTACGAACGCGGCTTGCCCTGTTTTTGACAGTATCATTACGAAGCCGCAGCTTTTGCAATGTCATTTTGTCTGGTACCGCTAAAATAGCCATAAAACAAAAAATCCATCCAGACATAAAAAAGTCAAATACGAAAGACAATTACGCCCCTGAATATGAAACAAACCCAAACTGTATTAAAATTGAAAATCAAAAATTTGATATTATACTTTATTTATTAATAATACATTAATAATTTAAGAATTTTGTACTACGTAATTTCCTAATGATAAACATATGGATTTAACACTAAACGAAGGTAAATTATAAATCAGTGAAAAATCAATATGAACGTAGAATTAATCAGCAATAATTGAAAACCTCAAAATACATTGAGTCATTGGGTAATTATTGATGCTAATAATAATATGATCCTAACGGATTAGTTAAACATAAAAATTGATAAATTTTTGTTGAACAGTTGGACCACACGTGCAGTCATGAAGAAAATTTTCGTCAAGCCAACGCAAATGTGATTGAATTTGACTCGAATTATTATTGAAAGTGGAAAATGAACGGATGTGAGGGTTGATTTATTGCTAAATTACCTATTTGTAAAGGTAAACAAATACGAAATAATTTACAGTTGTAAATTGTGGGTTCCTCTGTTTCGAGGTATCATTTTACATGATGGTTTATCCAATAGCACAATCACGGACCGTCTATTTCTCAATGACGAAATGCGTCCCCATAAATTGAATTCGACTAACAACAAATGAACCCCACTGATTGAGGAGACTAAACAAACGACTAAACATCTAGTTATCCGGGAAATAGTGCGTCGTCCGTCTGAGCACGGTCGAACGAAATTTCCTCGGTGGCTTGGCAACGAGACTCGCGGGATCTGTCGTTCGACGAGTTTTGCACACGCGTCGTTGAATAGTGAAATATATGAGGTCGGTTCGCCTCCGAACATTATTATAATACGGGACATACAGCCACAAACACGAGTACGGATTTTCCAATGCGTGTATGTGTGTACGCTTTTTCTTGTCGGTCTCTCTTCGCTTTGTCCCCGTGCCCTCGTCGCGACGACGCCGAGCTTTTATCTAGTTTTCGGTTCAAAGTGAAAAAAAGAAATATATATATATATAATGAAACATAAAACAAAGGGAAGAAAAAGTACGCGGAGATTAAATCGCCGCAGTCTCGGGTCAACGCACTCCTCGAAAATGTCGTTGATATGATGCAATATTGCAGTGCGAAAAATTGAAAATTTGCAAAAATGTGATTTTCAAGTTTACCCTTCGCAAGCATCGGAATTTTTCGTTTGCATGTGTTCGTGATCCGTGATCTCGTATTGCCCGTTCAATGAAAGAGGTGTGCGAAGTGTGTGGAAAAAATCGCCACTCGAGACCGTGGCAGCAGTAATTCGAGTAATACAACGCGCTATAGTTGATCCGGAACGACCAAAGAAATACGTCACCCTTTATCACAGTTCCGAATATGTGTACGAGTTGCTTTTTTCTCTCTTTTATATACAGTTGTGGGTGATATATCTCCTTTTTATTCCCCCTCTCCGAAGAGAATGAAAGACAGGCTAATGTATGTTTCCAACCCACACAACTGTCACAAGTCCTGAAAAATCCAAGGCCAGCACCCTCGTCCGATAACTGTGGACACTTTTGTCGAAAAAAAGTATTTTACGAGATCGCTCGTTAATAAAAGATAATTTAGGAATATTTTATGAAGCTGCCAGCTACCAGTGTGCAAAGGAAACGATCCTCATCGTGAAAACGTGAAAAAGAAGATAATCAAATGCTTTTCACCTGGACAGGCCATTTCGGGAGGCTCTGATTAAAAACTGCATATTTTAACGGTCCATGTTACGATTCCGTCGAAAATAGAATAAACGGATAGTCTGTTACTACCAACATTATGACTGGATCACTGTTGTCATTGATATTCACTTATAAAAATGAATATTTCTATGAATTCATGAACAATGATAATTGTAATTTTCATTATATAATATAAATAATTTATAGAGAATAAAACAAATATTTGTAGTAGTTATAATAATTCGTTGTAATCTGAGTAATCAGAAGATTATTAATTTTAGTTATTTTTACGAAACGAATATCAATAACTGTTTAGTAATGTTCTAATTCCTCTGTAACTAATAAATATATTTTTCAATGCACTATTTTAATACTTTTTAATTATTTTTCCATCATGGATAAAAAAAAACATTTTTTTATTTGCCTCGATAAAGAATTGTTTGGAAAACTTTCGTCATAATGTATATTTTCTCTCAGCAAGCAAAAAATATTTCTTATCTTGCTGGTTCCACTGAAAATGTTGTGGGTGGACGTTAAGTTGAATTTCCTGGCAAACTTTTCGCAGGTCCGTCGAAATAAATTGTTTTTCGCCCTGCAGTTCGCATCCGCAAAATTGCCAGTCTCATCGTCGTTTGGAAAGTTTTTCACGATGCGGCAGGTCTCGAGGATAACTGCTTTCTGCATTTGCTCATACGTCTGCGACGGTAGCACTGTGTGCTGGCCATCATTACGTTATTACTGTTCATATCCTCGTTTACTATTATTTATTATCGCTATTATCATTGCTTTATATCAGTATCACCAGTGCAATCGTTTTCTATCGCTATTATCATCCTTTACGTTAGTATCATCAGAGAAGTCATTTTCTCCATTCTGCGTAGGCAAGCGGACGATCTTTTTTTTTTTGTCGTATATTAGTGGATCTTTTGATTTTACATTTTTCCTTTTTTCTCGGCAAGATATAGGATACGATTTTTCCATCGAATGGAGGTTAAGCCAACGAGAGAGAAGACGGGAGGAAGGGATCCTCTTAGCACTTCACCTTGCCCTTTTAATATCGAGAGGTGAGTCCTACGGATTGTTTACTGTTTTCAAAGGATAGAATTACGAAAGTGCCTCGTTGAAACGATCCACGATGAAGGTCGAAAGTTCTCTTTTCTCTTTTTATCCCTATCACTTCCTCTCTCTCTCGCCAACGTTTGTATGTGAGTGTGTGTGTACGTATATGTAATATCCAGTGTGCGCTGGACACCACATATATACATATACATGTTTCTCTCCGTAAGAATTTTAATCTCGGAATTCTTCGGGAGGCCCACGTCTCCGAGACAAGGTTGAGCTATCCGGGAGTACGGTAACACATAATAAAGACTTATATCAAAAGTCTAGCGTATAAAATTCTTAGCTTTCGCTTCGTTCGAACGCAAAGAAATATTTTATTTTTTTTTTATATTGCTCCATTTTCTCATAATCGGAAATCTTTTCTGTCTATTAGTTACAAATTTACAACTAGGATTCTTAGAAATACTCGAATTATTTTTTTGTTTCCTAAATGCTGCAAAAAACCCTTATCTTACAACTTTACACTTTCATATTAATTTCCGTTCGCAATTCTATTATTATTTTTATTATTATTATTATGGATTTTAGTCCTCTGTATTATTTATGTATTTCTCAATTTTCGAATTTCCGTTACGGTCTAGTGGCTAGGATATCTGACTATCATTCTTAATTACATCACTGTTCTTTTAACTAGTTTTATGCTTATCAATATCTTCACGTTTTTACAAACTGAAATAAAAATTAATACAAAAATATTTTCTTCCGAATAAAAAGAAAAAAAAAAGATAAAAGAAATATAAATTCCTTCAATAATAGTAACGATAACGATAATTGCACTAATATATTTTAGCTCGTCAAAAAAAATATGAGTGCAATTTCTGGTGAAAAATGTCTAGTGAAAAAATGTTTCGTCCAACGAAGGGGGCAGGAATGTTTCTGGAATTGAGAGATTTCCATTTGGTTGTCTTTTCCGGGGCATGGGAGATGACTTCAGCGTCTTTCGCGGTACGAATGAAACGCGAAGTAAGTACGATATGGGCTGCAATATACTATCTTGATGTAACCCTGATTCATTGACAGAGTGCGAGGTAAAGAGAAAGAGAGAGAGAACATAGTTGCCCACGACGTTCATTAATGATTCACTCGATCTACCCCGGGTTCGATTTCACCAGTCCACGTGTTCCAGCTGTGTCTGGGGTTAAATGCAATTTCCGACGTCTCGGCAAGCCTGCGAACTTTGTAGATAATGTAAATACATATGTGCGTACCTAGGCTGATTTACATGTGCTCACTGTGCCAGTTGGCTTACCAATCACGAATCTACGCGAACGAGTTGCCTGATGAATTTCCTCGCATTGTATGGAATCGAACTGATCGAGTGAAATTCAAATAATTGGACGTCCGAACGGTCAACGGAATTCGAGCAATTTCGAATACCGTTGACATATTGCTGGAACGAAATATCGATAAAAAATGATATTTCGTTTCGATGATTGAAAATCGTCAATTTTTTCGCCTCGTGCAGTAAACGTTATAAAAACAGTAATAAAATCGTTGATCAGGTTACAATGAGGTTAGTCGTAATGATTATCAATGCAATTATCACTATGCATTGAAGAATTATTTCAACTAGCATTATGCATTGCACCGACAATTATATTACTACGGTAGCAAAGAATGATTCTTTTTTCTATCATAATATTTTTCATATGCCACTTATTAAAATAATACGAATTGTTATTATCTTCCATTGCCATTTCATATTATTATTATTATTATTATAGTCACAAATGATCATGATACTAAAAATTATCATTCAATAATTGAATAATTGTTACTACAATAATTTCACGTTTGAGGCAATATTTATGAAAATAAAAATTGTTATGCAGATATATTTATATATATATATATATTGTACTGGAAAAATATACCTTCCGCGATGATAATATGGATTATAATAGTTCATTATAATCCTGAAAAAAGTACACAGATAGTTATGAATATTGTATAACAATAATAATAATTATTATTACTTTTGCAAGTATGATAATAACAATATCCATTACTTGTCTGGGTATAAAGATAATAATTACTATTATACAAAATGGTTTATTATTATTCACGTGTAACAACTATTATAAGTATTATTATCATTATTCTAGTCTTAACGAACAAAAAGGCAATAGTGAAAATTCACCAGACCAGCCGGCTTTTCCATTAAAATCGTATGCAATTACGGGAGAAATGGAAAAGCCGGGTGGACCTGGGGAATAGCAGAGCGCCGTCGGTGTTTACTTCGCGTGTTGTCGGGCGAGCGCGAAACTGACATAACGCGATAGGACACACAGCGAAAGCCGGTGAGTCGAAAAGTGAACGCGAGGACGAGATCTGTTCGTTAGTCGTAACGACAAATCCCTATCATTATAATTATTTCTGTAAACCTCGTGGTGAAGTACCGATCTCGATGGACGGTGAAGAAAATAAAACAAGGGTCGTAACGAAAGAATATTGTTGGATGTTTCTTTAAGGAAACGGTGAAAATTGTTTGGACACTCACATGCCGGTATTTTGTTGGCGCGTTGACCGAGGCGACACCGAGAGCACGAGTAATTTCGAATCTCAGGGAGACGAAGGCACGACACGTTACACCCGCGGCGGCCATGTTTTTGACGGTTACACGCGCACCGAAATTTTATTTTTCGCGGAAGGCACGCGAGAGAGAGAGAGAGGACGATAGTGAGAACCGCGCGCGCCTCCTCTATCTATGTCTCTCCGTTTCTCTCGCTTCGCTGCCTCGCTGGCCCCCCACCCCTGGCGCCACTTTCGCCCGGCGAGCTCGCCGTCTCTCTCGCACTCCCCGCGTATCTCTTCCCCCTACTCTTGCGGTTTTCGCTCTTTATCGTTCCCGAGTATACACTCGGACGAACGACGATATTTCACGGGTTCCAGCGCGAAACGTGAACTTCTTTGTTTCGTCCTTCTCTCCTCTGCCCGTCCGTCAACCGAGCGAGACAGCATGCGACTAAAATTCTCCTTCGATGTAACGGCCGGACGGCCGCTCGCGCGCGACTGTGCCGCGACGAAAACTCTCGCCTTTGGGATCCGCGCGATCACGGACGCGACACATTCCATACCCCGCCGATGATGCCGCAGTGGCGCTGCGCGCGCACCCACAACAAACCGTATCAACTCGCGCATCCTGGACCGTTACGCTTGCTCTTCTCGATACCTGAGCACACCCGGCCGGTTTTCGAGCGACATTTTTCTTTGTTTATTTTCTTTTTTTTTATTCTTTCGCACTCGAGCGTTTTGGAAACTCGGTGGAGAACGACTCGTGGCTGGAACGAAATAATCTTCGAAGACGTATATTAAGTACAGTAATACCCCGCTTTACGCGAGAGATACGTTCCGCAAGAAATCCGTGTTAAGTGAAGTTCGCGTATATCGGGGTTTACGATTAAACGTAGTCAAAAGTTAATACAAAAAATACAAGTTATTTTAACGTGAAATTTGAAATTCCCGCTAAGGCGCAACCGCGCATAACTGCGTGTACATGTATTCACGGGTTCCAAGTTTCAGGTAAGTTCAACGATTAAAAGATGTTTAAAAATTACGAAAATTAGGATTTTCAACGTAGATCTTATCAAAGAGGCGTCCGCGAATGACTTGTATCATTGTACCGTTGCACTCGCGGGGCAGACAGAAAAAACGGTTATGATATTGTTATGGGGCAGACAGAAAAAACGGTCATGGAAAATTTCTTATTTTCGTTTGCCTTTAGACTAATATGCTTGCACGATTCATTTTATAACGTTAGAGCATTGTTCAAGTAAACGACAATAATATTTTTTCTGAATTCTTGATTTTGCTCCTCAAGGTCATGTAGGAGATCGACATAACCTCACAAATAGCCCTGTTACGTAGCGTATCTTCCACGTATCATGTAGGGAGTGACGAACAGGCTGGAAACTTTCGAGGCAGCACCTCGTTACGTCGGTAATGACAATTTTAGAGTTTTGCGCTGCGAGTAACTACCGACGGATGGCGCGCCCCGCGAATTCGGCCTCGAACTCTCAACTTTTCGGGCGAAAATTTGTGGCAGAACGATTGCCGAGCAATTGCAATTGCTGAGCTTGGGCGCGTGAGTGTTTACGTGCGTTTGGGTTCGTTGCGAGCGCAGCGTGGAGAAAAGACGCGCATAGTTTCGTCGCAACGAAAACACACACGTATATGTACGTGAGTCAACCGATACTCACATACATATAAGTAGTGTATACTTTCCGTGAAAACTATACGAGATATCAATATCAATTCAACGCCATTATTTGAGCTGGGCAAAAACCTTCTCCAACCACACCCATTGAATCTCTATAGCGTATAAGAAGCTCACTCTACGACCTTCAAATTTCGTGATTTTTGAGATTCCGGAAAAGTGGCCGGGGTAGTCGAACATTTTTTTTCTGTTTTAAAAGTAT